>AP028450.1:11518396-11619568 GCA_036509395.1 Antheraea yamamai
TACTATTAAATTTATTAGTTTTCTTTATTATAAAACTAACTTGTGTCTGCGACTTCGTCCGCTTGGAATAGTTACTTTGGGCTAACGCTACACGCAACGGAAGTTCTGAAAAGTAAAAAAAAAAATTGAACCATGCTTCATTGGTGCTCCGCTCCTATAAGTCTTAGCGTGATGACATGCTATAGCTTTCCTCGATAAATGAGCTATCTAACACTTAAAGAATTTTTCAAATCGGACGAGTAGTTCCTGAGATTAGCGCCTTCAAGCAAACAAACTTTATAATATTAGTATAGAAGTATAGATGATTTACAAAGTATTGTGTTTTGCGTAATTAATACTTGTTTATAGCTAATTCTAGATTTCATTCTCATAATATATTTTAACTCTTATCGTATTTTTGACGATATCACTAAATACAATTTAGAATCAATTATACAACTTAGAAATGCCAAGTATAGAAGCTAAATATTTTTAAGCCTAGTTTGAAAATCATCGAAGAATTTAAAAAAACTGTTATAACTATATATTTTTATATATAAATTTCTTCTGTGCGTGTGTATGTCACTGAACTCCTCCTAAACGATTGAACCGATTTTGATGAAATTTTGTGCGGATCCGAGAATGATTTAGATTTACAATTGAAACCGGTAGGTGGCGTTGTGATTGAATTTTAGTCCTTTTTTTTATTATTAAGGTAGGACAACGTCCGCCAGGTCCGCTAGTTTTTATATATAAATTTCTTCAGTACGTGTGCATGTCACTGAACTCCTCCTAAACGGTTGGACCGATTTTGATGAAATTTTATGTGCGTGTTCGAGTGGATCCGAGAATGGTTTAGATTCACAATTGAACCCGGTAAGTGGCACTGCGGTTGAATTTTTGTTTTTTTTTAAAATTATCAAGTCAGGACAACGTCCGCCCGGCCCGCTAGTATATATATATATATTTTATACATGGGGAGATCTCTAACAGATACCCATCCCGTCGGGCCGCTGAGGATGGGTTACGTCCGATTTGCACGGACTAAATCCCCATGGTGCCTTCATATACCTTTTAGGTGGGGGAGCAGGGACTGCCGGCTGACACTGCATCTGCTCCCCCAACAGGTGTAAGCCCTTCAAGAGGCCCTGACTGCGGTCTGAGGGGTCAAAGATGGTAGACCCCTCAAAGGGCAGTGGGTGTTAGACCCCCCTGACGAACTGTGGGAGTCGCATCGGCACAATGCGCCTCCACCACATGGGCCTGTGCAGTTTAAACTGCCAGGGCGACGGACATATAGTATATATATAGCATTGCATAGAATTCTCAAACACTGGAGTGAAAATATTGTAATTATTCTGTGTAAACTAAGATATATCTGACAAAATTAATTACATTACAAATTAGTAGTTTTAAATTTATTACATACTTGCTGTAACTAGTATGTAGTAAGTATTATGTATATGCACATGTAGTAAGTAAGCTATGACAATAAACATGTTTTCGAGGTAACTAGTTGCTTCTGTATATTTTTTTACTCTATGCCAGCCGACAGACAAACGACCTAGTTAATTGTAAATGGTTACCGTTACCTATTCAACACTGCACAAGGTATTAATACTTTGTTGCCCAATGCGTTCTCGAAGAGCGTATTTCAGTCTTTTTTTTAAGTCCTCATGTTACATGGGACAAGACCAAACTAGATTACCCGTTCTACCCGGTCCTAACGTACGCAAACGGAAAGGTTTAAGTTAAGCTCATACTTGTTACGTTTTAGTGTGCGAGAATGAGTAATTAGATTTTCAGGTAGTAATTTAGAATGACGATTAATCAACACAATGATAATCTATTAACAAATAATTCTCGCGAGAAGTCGCGGGTATAAAATAGTCTTACAATAAGATATACGCATTTGTTTATCACCAATTTATTTGCATAAAATGAGACAGGCGAATCTCGCGCCGGCGACCCTAAGGACCCAAATATTATCAACAATGTTAATATAAAATTTACGTAAATGGCCGTCTGAAATGGAACTCTGAATAACTCCAATCTATTCTTATTTTGTATTATATTTTAAACTTCTAGCTTATGTTTTTACATACTAATGAGAAATAACTTGCTTGTGGAATTTATATTCAAGATCTCGGTTATTGTATTCTGCCGTCTTGCCTGTGTGGTGCTTTATTTTTTATTTAGCACAAATTTTAAAACGAATCTTCCATTATATCAAACTAGGTTAGAATACATTTATTTTTAGCAGCTAATCTTCTTGTAGATTATTACTGCCATTGTCGAGTAGGTAACGTTATTACAAGTTACTTACTTTTACAAGTTACTATTACAACTTACCAATGTTCCAACAAGACGGTAACTTTTTAGAGATGTTTATAGCAAGTTAGAATCCATGCACCGTTGTATTATTTCTCTTCCACTTCACTTGTGCACAATACCTAAACTATATTACGTAAAACAACATCAATATTACAAAATATAGGGTCAAATAACACAAGATTATGAATAAAATATAAAATCCACAACATTAGATTCCAAGATCCCGCCAAAACTCCCGTTAGCATAATTGTCTTTGCACTTATAAGTTTAAAGTTGTTAGTAACGTGTTTGGATATTGCATCGATTTATGCAGGTTAGAATCTAGAAAACACAAGTGATGAATCTACAGCATGTCGGCAGGGCTTTCTTTTTTATACCCTTTTTTTTTTTTTTTTTTAACGTGGGGAAATCCCTTATGGATACCCACCCTCCCGGGGGAGAGAGTGGGTTATGTCCGACTCGCACGGACTAAAACCCCACGGTGTACCGACAGACCGTTGTGTGGGGGCGGCAAGGGATCGTACATGCTACTCAACCTTGTAGAGCCGCCCCCACGGTACGCCCGGCGGAAGGTGACCGCCGGGCTCCTACTGCGAGATGACGTCCTCGCAGAAGGAGGACATCGCTCGCTACGCCTGTTCGCTGTCGAGCATGGCCGAGACCACGCTCGGCAGCGATAAGTCCGGTCCTACCGCCGCCGCCAGAATGCGGCGCTGCTCCCCCCACGCAGCACACTCAGACAGAGTGTGCTGCGCGGTTCTTCGACAGCGCCGCATTCGTGACAGGCGGCGGTCGGCTCCCTGCGTGCGATCCGGTGCAGGTACCACCCGAAACAACCGTGTCCGGTGAGTACCTGCACCAGTCGAAACGTCACGGAGCCCCACTCCCTTAACATCCACTCCCGCAGGACCGGGCGGACGGCGTCTATAGTGTACCGCCCGAACCGCTCGTCCGCCAGGTCCTGCTTCCATCTTTCGACGGCGTCCCCCCTGAGACGCCGTCTCTCCGCCTCTACCTCCCTGGGAGCCGGAGGCTCCCCCCTTCGTTTCCTCGCCGCCGTGAACTCGTACACGGCGGCGAGAACTCCTGCCTCCAGCTCCCAGGGCAGGGAGCCGGCGAGCACAAAGGCCGCCGCCGAAGACACCGTCCGGTACGCCCGGATCGCCCTCAGTGCCACCGTGCGCTGCGCGCTTCGTAGTGCGCGCACGTTGGCGGCACCGAGGGCGTCGGCCCAGACCGGTGCCCCGTAGGCGGCCATCGCCCGCACGACTCCCATGTAGAGTCGGCGGCCCCCCGCGCCCGGCCCCCCGATGTTAGGGAGCAACCGGCCGAGTGCCGCCGCCGCCCCAGCAATTCGCGGTCCGAGCCCCGCAAAGTGGGGCTCGAACCGCCAGCGCCCGTCCAGGGTGAGGCCCAGATACCTCATCTGGGTCCCCACCCTGATCCGGGCGCCCTCCACCACAACGTGGGCCCCAGGTGGTGGCCCCCGCCGAGGCCCATGAAAGAGTAGGGCCTCGGTCTTCTCGAGGGCCACCCTGAGGCCCAACCTCCTGATGCGCCTGACCACGAGGGTTGTGGCCATCGTGGCCAGGCGCTCCACCTCCCTCCACTCCCCCCCCCGGGCTACGACTAGGGTGTCATCCGCGTAACATATGAGGCGTGCCCCATATGGGAGCACGCCGCGGAGCACCCAGTCGTAGCCCATGTTCCACAGGAGCGGCCCCAAGGCCGACCCCGGGAACCCCCCGCCTTGTGGCCCGCCGGACCATACGCCCGTCGCCGTCTACGTAGGCGACCTCCCTACCCTCGAGGTATGCCTCCAACACCCGCCGCAGGTACGGGGGCACTCCGAAATATCGGAGCGCCTCCCGTATGACGCCATGCGGCAGGGTGTTGAAGGCGTTGGCGATGTCAAAGGACACCGCCAACACCCTTTCCCCCTGGGAGGTCGCCTCCGCAGACAGCGACTTAAGGAGGGACAGGGCGTCCAACGTGGAACGTCCTGTCCGGAAGCCATACTGCGCGTCCGCCAGCTTCGGCCCTACGCCTTCTAGGTGCTGGACGACCCGGGAGGAGATAATCCTCTCCAGCACCTTCCCGGCGTCGTCCAGCAGGACGAGGGGCCGATACGCGGACGCGCAGTCCGCAGGGCGGCCTGCCTTTTCCATGAGGCAGAGCCGCCCTAGCTTCCAGGGCTTCGGGAACTGCCCGACCGAAAGACACCGGTCGAACAGCTCCCGAAGCCATCCCCCTAATTGGCCCAAGGCGAGGCCGAGCACCCGACCCGGGACCCCATCAGGGCCGGGCGCTCTACGCCGGCTGAGGAGGCGCTCGACTGCCCTCCCCATCTCCTCCTCCGTTATCGGAGGGGGGGGACCGTCGAGCATCTCCTCGACTACCTCACGAGGTGGAGGCATGGGAGGAGCCGGTAGCATCGGAGGGTCGGGGAATAGCTCTCCCACGACCCTCGCTACCACCTCCGGCCGGAGGGTCTCCGTCGCCGATACCCGTCTAACTAAGGATCACCTTCTCTCACTCTCGTCTCATTCACCGAGCCGTGGACGCTCGTCGATTATAACTTATAACCATAAAGGATCAAAATGTAACCGCCATAAAGACAATAAACCCATTAAAAAATCCGCCCTAAAGTAGCTAATGGTTATGTAAAAATAAATCCGCATAGTTGCTCATAGGTACAACGATTTTTGACGGATATAATAAAGCGGACCAAGAGTCTGAAGAAAAAAAACCGATCATTGTCAGATTGAAAATCAGTCGCCAAATATGTATGCTCTAGACCAGTGTTTTTCAAACTTTTTCTTGCCACGGCCGCTTTAGTATGAAAAAATATTTCGCGAACCCCTGCCTGTTGTTTTGCTTTCAGATATTTTATTTTGTGACAAATATACAATTCAACATATTTATTCATTTTCATAATTAGGGTTTTGATAAATACATAAGAGTTATCCTAAGTTTTTTGTTTATTGAATACAAATAATTATGTCCTCTAGTTAACATTTCATTACATAGTATAAAACAAAGTCCCCTACCGCGTCTGTCTGTCTGTCTGTTCGCGATAAACTCAAAAACTACTGGACGGATCTTTATGCGGTTTTCACCAGTGGATAAAGTGATTCACGAGGAACGTTTTGGTATATAATCCAGGATTTTTTTATAATCAGGGTGGGACAACGTCTGCCGGGCCCGCTAGTTTCTTAATAAATCTTTTAAAACTTTATTGTTTTTTTACTGTAGTAACCTTCCCAATCTTTTGCAACTCCGCTATAGAAGCTTCGGGGTCGCTAGCCACACTTTGAAAAACACTGCTCTAGACGCTGCACTTCAGAACCAGTCTTCCTCTAAGCTTAATGGGTTTATTTTTCAGAATACATCGTCGCTTATATAATAAGGTTAGGTTATGAAAAAAAACCATGGAGTTATTAGTAATTTTTATTAAATAAATTTTGAAAGTGCAGACAAAATCGCGTGCAAAACTCGATATGCAAATGAATTCCATACAAGTTTCCCAGTGGGTCGCCCCCGCGGTAAAACTTCTCAACTCATAAAACTTAGAAGTTCGGCAACAACTTATTTTAATGGTCTATTTCTTACTTTTATGAGCGGAACAGTTTAATTTAGACGCCACACTGCTTCCGAAGCGGACACTAAAATAATGTGGAGATCTTCATAAACGGTATATAAAATTATATTTATAGCACACTTCCTATTGTCTCTTGAACACAATGTACTTGCAAAGTAACATGACTCGATATAATATTAATTCTTTATAGTTAATCGCTAATATGACCGCAGACCGAAGGTCTGCAAACTTTCTTGTTTCACAGAGCACTTGCCATGATTTTCGGTTAGGTGTAGGTGCACGTATGTGTGTGTGAGTGAGTACGTGTGCTGTTTTAGTAAGTATTTGAGTATCAGTTACGTGTGTTTAACGAGGATTGAAATGTTCGATAACTTTACTTTTAAAAGTTGCACTGCTGTCAAATATCTTTTGAAAAAGTGCTTTTATAATTTATGCCCTCATAAAGAAGCAGTAGTTAAGTAAACAGTATATTCATGCACGGTAGGCCAAATTGAATCCACGACATACTTAAGTGGGATCATTATCACTGACACTTATTTGCATCTCATAGACCCCCAACTATTTTTTCGCAGACATCGACTCCTTTCCTAGTCGCCATAGACCTCTGGAAGTCAATATATACCACTTTGGGAATCATAATCTCAGTTGACATCCAATTAAATATTTGGCATAAGATGGTAACGCGATAGGACATGAAGAAGAGTGGTTTTAAATAAGCTGTCGGAACACACCTGTGCTATTTGAAAATGGTAGCAAGCCAGTTGAAATTATAAAAAGTCATACTACGTTATGTTTCTATACTGAAAGTTTCGATTTCAATTTTAAGATTTGAAATAACGTCGCCTTACGCGGCCACCATTGCTTGAACTCGCGATTTTGACTTGATATTGGTTATGTGTTTTATTACTCATACACATTTATTTATAAAAACCCAAGATGCACAGTCCCGATTAAAAGTAACGCTCAAAACCGTCCCCAAAAACTCACCGATACACCTAAATAGTTATAGTTATACTATAAACTTATGTTTTTGCAAATTCAACCTTACGCGAATGACTTAAAATCGTTTTTACAAAGCAGTATACAAAAAGTCCAAAGACGTGAGTGGCGAGAGACCATTTGAAATGAGCTCATAATTCTCAATTATGCATTCATTTTATGCGGACGTGTTTGAGATGTTGACTGCATCTTGGGTTTTTATATATCAATGCCTATACATTAGGTTAATTCCACAATAGGACGTGCATTACTTTTAGATCCTATAGTTATGTACTTATCATATTCTTCTTGTTAGCTTTTCTTTGAGTGGGTTGATTTCTATCTTGCAACTTAGAAACGAAAAAATAGTGTAGATAAGTAATTGCTTGTTAGGATACTCTTGGTACATTAAAATTATACTGAACTAGGGGGCCAGGCGGACGTTGTCCTGCCTTGGTAATAAAAAAAAACTAAAATTCAACCGCAGTGCCACCTACCAGGTCCAATTTAACAATTAAACCAATCACGGATCCATTAGAACACGCACACAAAATTTCATCAAAATCGGTCCAGCCGTTTAGGAGGAGTTCAGTGACATACACACGTACAGAAGAAATTTATATATAAAGATGGATTAAATAATGATTTCTTGTTCTTCGAACTGAAATAGTAGTACCGTATGAAGCAATGCTGGCTTAGTTAACAGCGTGGTCGGACACTGCGTTAATGGACGTAGGTTTGAATTCTAGCAACTGAATCGGAGCTTTCGGTGAAGAACAACATTGTTTTTTTTTTTTTTTTTTTATTGTAGCTCGGCAAAGTGACTGTACTGTGCCTGATGGTAAGCACAGTACAATCCAAAAACAATGGCGACCACCGAAAGACATACTATCCATCGCCGGTCGCCACTATCATGCCGGCCTGAAAGCGACCCAGTCAGGGACAGCCCCCCCCCCCCGGTTGCTGGATATACACCGGCTGATCCCGGAACGCGACACGCTCAAACGTGCCACTATAGCGGGTGTTCCACCTGGTGTACGGTGGTCGCGATCCAGTCGGGTACAGACACCCTACCACCCCGCAAAATCACATCATGAAATCACAGCATGGTTTGGGTTTTTTCTAAGCCCGACTGGCTAGCTACCAGTTAAAAATCTTTAGCCAAGCACCTATTGGTGTTCCTGCAGCTACACTTGAGAGCCAAACTTCCCTCTAAGTATAACGAGTTTACCATCTTTTATCACATCGTTTAATATCAGTTGAGATTGTCGACAAATGCTAAACCTAAAAAGCATAGTGTTGCGGCCGCGTAAATAATCAATTAGGAAAAATAGTGTCAGCGAGGGTGGGAGCGTTTTGTTTGTCGATCCCCCCGGCACTTCTGATGCCGGCCCAGTTCGCTCACACACATCGTAGGCGAAGCACGCGCGCTCGATTCGCATCGCTCCTCATTTCGCCATAACCTATTTGCACCATCGCAATTCGTCGGCGCCGACCACCGGCATCGAACCTCGAACCAGCCGGCATCGAACCTCGAACGAGCCGGTGAGTGATCACAACATTCGCTACTTTCTCTCGCTGATATCGCATTTGATTCGCGTCACAGGTGGTCTCCGATCGAAGGAAGCACCACCACATAGAAAAGTATATCGTATGATTCTCATCTACGAAAATACATTAATAACGTTGTGTCCTTCAATATCTTCAAGATTCCCCAGGTTTAGCACGAAGAGACTAGGCCACATAACGCTTTGTGATAATCTTCGTACATGTCCATTCGATCTTTTAGGCTTGATGGAGAAGGAGTCTGCATTAAAATCGTTCGATAATTTTGTTAAGCATGTGATTGCTAATCCTAAGACATTTAACGGACTTTGAAATAACCACGACTCTCTGACTTGTATCTATATCAGGACTAACAAATCTTGGTGACTTAATATTATGCTCGTGCAACACGTCAAAGGAGTGAGTACTGAATCGTATCAAATTGCGAACACCCCTCTCTTCCTTTATATTGTCGATTCCAAATGATCTCTTTGCGAAAACAACTAGTATGGAAAAAAAATCTTCGCAAACACCAAATATATTGTACGAAGTGAACGATCTGATCTAACTTATCTGTGGTATTATTCGGTTCGATATCAGAAGGATTTTTTTCCGAAATTTAAATATTGTTCGGACGTGTGTGTGCCTTTGAAAAACTCTGTCAATACATTGTGTAGCGGATGTAGGGAACACTAAAAACAAAAACCTAACGTTGTACATTCATCCCTCTCGAGCCTTGTCCCGTGAAATACGTCAGCTTCCATCTAACAGGTTCGTGTGATATACGAAACGAGAGTTGCAAAAAAATTTACAAATAAATATGCAGGGCTTTTTCTACAGTATGAAAAAGTATTTCAAAACAGAGAAATCCAATTTATCTGACACATAGAAGTTTTCTGTTTATTCGTCGATGCGTGCCAGATTCGTTTCAATGGAAAATTTTACTTATTCATTGGGGTCCATAAAAATGAGTTCGATGGACAAAAATTGACATGAACCCTGCTGAAGGCGAACACAACATATATAAAATCATATAATTAAATCAAAGACAACTTCAGTTAAATTAGACATTAAAATTAAAAAAAAAAACAAAACGATATATCAAATTTGAAACGTAAACTATTACAAACGAAAGCATTCGGTGCAAAGGGCAATGTTACGTTACTTCTTGCTAATGGTAGATGAAAAAGTTCTATCGAAATGGATTTAAAAAAAATTGAGTGTGACGTAAATACGTTACTTCTTGCTAATGGTAGATGAAAAAGTTCTATCGAAATGGATTTAAAAAAAATTGAGTGTGACGTAAACACTTATGATAGAAGAGAAGCTTTCGTATTACAGGATTTTTTTTAAGTAATAAAATACAACACAATGCCAATGTGCCAACTGCGGAAGTTGGATTGAAATTTCACGTGTTCTTAATCATTTGTTGATTACAAGCTCCTAATTATGTCCTGTATATTAGTTCAGTATAATGTATTATCCTAAAAGCAACTCCACACTACGATCTAACAAGAAACATCTTTCCAACTCTCGTACTTGTGTATTAATAATATTTCATAATGAATATTCTCTGGAAGCTCTCAAAAGGTTGCGGTTTTTATATAATATTACTCAAACGGTACCTCCTAACGGAATAATTACATTTTCTCTTAGGTTTCTTGTTTCA
Source organism: Antheraea yamamai (assembly GCA_036509395.1). Taxonomy (NCBI): domain Eukaryota; kingdom Metazoa; phylum Arthropoda; class Insecta; order Lepidoptera; family Saturniidae; genus Antheraea; species Antheraea yamamai. Next base: position 11,528,503 of record AP028450.1, read on the forward strand.
TAACTATTCTCATATACATTTTATACTAGCTTTTACCTGCGGCTCCGCACGCGTATTTGAATTTTGTTAAAGAAATATAAAATTGTGAGAACACAATTACAGAAATGCTCTTACAAAAATAATTGTAAGTATGACACGCACGCCACCTACAGTATACATATGTAACGTGTACATTAGATACATAAATACTAGCAGTGTGTCAAATGAGGCTACCATCACACATATTTACACATATACACATATTTGGAATTTTAATCGACCATATAACTACCTCAGTGTACACTTACTGTGTGCCCATATTGTCAATAAGTAATACGTTTATAGTTTAATAAAAAATACCCCATCTACCTTCATAATTACTATTAATTATAAAGTTGAATTGTAAACAATAAGTCGATAATTATTTTTATAAATAAACTAGCGGGCCCGGCAGACGTTGTCTCACCCTGATTATAAAAAAAAATCCTTGACAATTTATATACCAAAACCTTCCTTATGAATCACTATATCCACTGGTGAAAACCGCATGACAATCCGTTCAGTAGTTTTTGAGTTTATCGCGAACAGACAGACAGACAGACGCGGTAGGGGACTTTATTTTATACTATGTAATATAAATAAAAATACAGAATGAGCTGAATAAGTCTTGAAATCGTGCATTAATATAAATCAAGATATAAAACTTTAGATCTGTCTGTAAGCAGTGTTTAAATAGTGTCACTGAACTCGATGCAATATTCTTATACGTTGCTATGGTTATTGAGTTAGATAGTCAAAAGCGGGGTAAATAAAAAAAATGGCCAATAAGGCAATATAATTCTTTGAATTACATACATACAGATACATGAATTTCAATTATGTTTATTCTTGGAGACCAGTACAGTGCACGCCTCAGGCAGTGAACGGCATATTTTTGCTAAATTTCATATGTTACTACATTTCATAGTCTAAAATATGTAGAATAACCTAAATTACTTTCTCTAAGAGCAGCTATCAACCAGTGAAAGTCCTGTGAAAATCGGTTTAACCTCTTTGAGATATTACTGCGGACGAAGCCCTGGGTATCACCTAGTTTAAAATAAAATTATCTAAATATCTTCTTATAGGGTCAGGTAATAGGTCTTTCCTATGAAATTGCGTTTGAGTCTGGCCATTAAATAAAATAATTTTGTTTGGTAGTCTATTTAAATTAATTTTTTTTAAAACAGTTTCAAAAGTGTCATTTGTTTTTGATTAATGTTCATTTTCGCATTTAATATTTTTTGTATATGGATAGTTAAAAATTGAGTAATTATGGAATATGAGTCCGCGTGGCAGCAACTCGGCACAAGCGGCACGCAACATCAACGACGTTTACGGAGCTAACACTACAAACCAACGCACCACTTGTTATTGGTTTGCTCGCTTCGTTCTGGGAATTTCGACCTGAAAAATGACTCGCGGGGAAGACTTTGGTGAAATGACGAATTAAAGGCGATTGTGGAAGCTGATGATACACAATCTACGGCTGAAATAGCAGCAGCTTTCGACGTTAGCGTTAAAACAATATTGGTCCATTTGTGCCAAAATGGCAAAGTAAAAAAGCTTGACAAATGGGTGCCCCACGAACTCAATGATCGCCAGCGCGAAGTACGCGTCGAGACGTGCCTTGCACTGCTCAACAGACACACAAATGAAGGAATTTTGAACCGCATTGTTACCTGCGATGAAAAATGGATTCTGTTTGATAACCACAAGTGCTCAGCAAGTTGGTTGGATCCTGGTTCAGCACCTAAACAATGCCCTAAACGAAAACTTACCCCTAGAAAAGTGATGGGCACTGTTTGGTGGTCTAGCGCCCGTGTGATTCATCACAGCTTCTTACTAAACGGGGCGAGCAATACTGCAGATGTGTACTGTGAAGAACTGAACACAATGATGGAGAAGGTGGCACATCTCCACCCAGCATTGGTCAATCGCTCGTCTCCACTGCTCCTGCACGACAACGCGCGACCTCATACTGCACAGCAGACGGTCTCCAAGTTGCAAGAACTGGGGTTGGAAGTTCTCCGTCATCCGCCCTACTCACCAGACCTTGTGCCTATAGACTACTTTACTTTTTCCAGAATTTGGATAACTCCTTGGCGGGAAAAAAATTCAATACCCGAGAGGCAGTACAAAATGCCTTTGAAGAATTTGTTGCCTCCCGTCCAGCTGATTTCTTTAAGAATGTAGCTACCGAGAATGTCATCCTCTCTGGCAGACTGGCTGAAACTTTTGTACATATTGTAAATAGAATATCGTTCAAACAATTGAACACATAAATGAAATGTCGCATGTCTGTATAAATACCTTTTATGATCATTTTAATAAACAGTTTATTTTACACTCTCCAAGCCTTATTATTACGCTGTCCGTGTTAGTCTGGAATGTTCTAGTAGTGAGCCGAAGCTCCTACAAGAAGGGCATCAATAAACTGCCACTGCGTTGGCAAAGATGCATTGATTGAATGGGTGTTGAATGGGTGAATTGAATTACTTCGATTAATACAAATAAAAAATACATGAAAAAAATACATGAAAAAAATTCGTTTAAACCTTTTGGGTGGGTTTTAAACCAATGGGTGAATTGAATTACTTCGATTAATACAAATAAAAAATACATGAAAAAAATTCGTTTAAACCTTTTCATACAAAACGGCAATTTCATAGGTAAAGACCTAATATTTATCTGCCAGTAAAAGTCCCGTGAAACTCGGACCATCGGTTTTTTAAATAACATCGTGGACAAAACCATGGGTAGCTGGTCTATAATAACGTAGCCTATGTCACCCGCTGTAATTTCAGCTATCTGCTAATGAAATTCCCGTCAAAATTGGTTCAGTCGTTTCGGAGATTACCCTGAACTAACAGAAAGACAAAAAATTTAAAAATTACATTTTTATTGTCAGTGTCGAGTATACTTTCATATCCACTCATAAAAAAATTGTTATATTTTTAACCGACTTCAAAAAAAGGAGAAGGTTATCAATTCGACTGTATTTTTTTTTATTATACAGACATTCCATTTTTGTTATATGTATAGATAAATATCAGTTAATGATGATGAATCTAAGGTGAATACATATTTTCAGTTTAGATTTCATGTTGTTACTTTAAGTTGTTGTGAGTTTGAGAGCCACGTCAAGTCAGTTTTGCTGTCAAGAGTCTACTATAGCCTGAAATAGAAACAATACGTAGAATACTGAGTTGTTTATCGAACCGGTGATAGTTTTGATATACATATTGGTTTTCTTATGGCCTAAATTGACTAAAGTATTTTTGATATTGTTTGACTGAAAACAATATGGAAGAATGCAGTTAATATTAGTCAGAATAATCTTTGCCATTCCAATCATGAGGTTAAAGCGATTGCGAAGGTAGGGTAGAAGGTAGAGCCACGCTGAAGCTATTATTACTGGTTTCAGCATGAATGGGTCGGCTCGACTGGGGTAGTACCACCCTCTCACAGAAAACCGAAGTGAAGTAACAATGCTTGCATTGTTGCGTTTCGTTCGGTCAGTGAGAGCGCCGGAGGCCCACCTCCCCTCCCCTCCTACCTTCCCTTACTCCCCCTCTCCCCCAAGACAGGTTGGCAACGCACTTGCGAATCACCTGGTTTTGCAAGTGTCTATGGACGGTGGTGATCACTTAACATCAGGTGACCGACCTGTCCGTTTGCCTGCTATGATATAAAAAAAAATTAATAGCATTGCTTTAGCAAGATTAGGAAGGAAGTTGACTGCCAGACAACAAAGTTGATAGATCTTTAAGATGATACAAGAAAAAAAGAAATTGATAGCAGTGTACAGAACTGCAAATAAACGTCAGTAGAAGTAAAGGCACGGAAATTAAATATAGGTACTAGTTAACATATTTCAACTAAAGTTATACTGAACCCTTAATACATTAAATAAATAAAAAACATGTTTACATTTTTATTAATCCTAACTTCATATTAGAAATGGGAAAGTTATGTATGTTTGTTGCCATTTCATACCTTAGCTTTGCATACATATTGTCTAGGTACAAAAAAAGGACTGTTCCCGAAGTAATATTTTATTACATTAGTGCGAGCGAAGCGGTGGCCATAAGCTAACAGTAATTAATATTGGTCTAAATAGATAATTAAGAGAAAAAAAATGAAAAATGTTGTCCTGCTATTGCTATGTAGTGAAAAAAATTATGTGCTAGAGTTATTAACGTATTTGATGTAACTGATATATCATGAGTTAATGTAGTGATTAAGTCAACGTTATCGATTTCCTATGAAGAAAGTATTAAATCATCTAATCTCATATTGGTAATATCTGATAGAGATCATAATTTTATACAACACAATATGATACATTATAAAGAAAAGACTGGCAGAAACTGCTAGACATTAGACGGTGGATACTATGCGCACATAAAGTGGGTCCATGAACGGACAAATTGCATTTGTGCCTGCGTGACCGCATTCTCAACAGTACTTTCAATTAAATTACGTATACGGAGCAACGCACAAGAGTTGGCAATGTTTGTTGATACTTGCCCGAGTATATTGAAAAGCCTGACGATGATTTGAAAATTCAAGTTCTATTTTTATCAAAGCTATTTGTGGATCTTATTGAAGTATCTCATTCTGTGAAGAGTATTACATCCTACTTTTTGCAATAAATCCTAATGCTCTAGAAATGTATTATTCACTCACACAGTAACTCATTGCATATGCAGTGTATATTTTACTTGTATGTTTGCGGTTTAGTTTATTTAGGCTTAATCCGTCCTGGCAATTACAAATATAGTTAATTGTAGTAAAAATCAAATTTGCACCTTAAGTTTTTTTATGTTACGAATTCTTTCATTGTTAAGCTCATTTCTGTTATAATTGTAATTGTTATTTTATTTAATTGTTTCTTTCTTTAGCACTAACTACTAATTTTTTTTTCACCAGAATATACCGTTCGTCAGCATTAAGAAAATTCCTTGTGGGATTAAGTTCGATAGTTTACAAACCAAAGAAAATGGTGTAAAGTATGTAAAGTTAGATTATGGACGATAATTTTACGTGGTTACCACTCGGACTCGCTTACACTCTCGGCTCAGCTGGAACGTGACAATCAGTCACGCTTTTTCGTGCGTGCAGTCAGCGTTCGTTGATTTATAAGACGTTATCACGTCAAAAACACAATAATGTATGCATTATTGGATACACAGTTCATTTAATGTTAAGAAGTCACTATAACCTTAAGCTATATTATGGCCATTGGGCCAACTATTAGGTTTCTACCTCTGAGGAATAAGTTGAAACGTATCATGTATAAGTATGTGTTATCAACCACACCGATTCAACACGGAATACAACAGCACAAACGCTTTGGAATAATATGTGGTGTTTCTACAATCGAACCTTACACAGGTTCTACCACTATACAAATTAGTGCTTTAGATAATCAAGTTTTAGATTTATTAATGAATTTTTAAGTAAGTAATGTTCATTTAAATATTACTTTGGGCGTAAATGAAACCATGAGTGTGTTTAATAAATTAAACCATAAATTCGAGAAGGGGAAACCTAACGTTCATGAGAAAAGCAATGAAATGGCTGATATATAAAAATATATAGAAAATCGAGAATTGCACCAAACGTAAAGTTCAAATGGACGTGGGAAAATAGTTTTCCTATTCGGTTGGAAACGAGGACGAATGGAGAAAACTTGTATAAACGAATTAAGATCTTAACTCGCTGCGCTGGAACTAACTCTATGAACTGGCCGTTGTACATTTTATTGGGTAAAAATCTTTTACGTGGGCTGATTTATGAATAGCATAAATTAAATCGCATCTTCTTCTTCTTCTTCCTAGCGTTTTCCCGGCCTAGTACCAGGGTCCGCTTTCTTAATGAACTTCCTCCACTTTGCCCGATCTTCGGCATCCTTCTGTGTGAGGTTCTTTTCCTTTAAGTCAGCCTTTATCACGTCCAACCAGCGTTTCTTGGGCCTGCCACGAGACCTTGGGCCTTGTACAGTTATGTTGAGGCATCTACTTCCAACGTAGTCAATCGCATAATACTGTTTAACTAATAAGGCAAGGTACACAATGACAATAATTGCAATTATAAGTGATCACTGCAATTTACTATGTCTAACTAGAGTATTACTATAATTATTTTTGAAGAATAAGGAATCATTCATGTTCTAGAGTATGTCAATAACTAAACCACTTAATTTGAAACACAAACTAGAAAGACGTTGAAAAGTGATCGAATCTACTATCTGGTTTAATAATTATAAAGGTTAGAATAGATTAGCGCTTGTAGTAAACACTCGTATATTATTTGTAATCTTCCAAGTTAATTTAAAATACACCGGCCCAATTTAGGGGCTGAGGTATTTAGCTCGTAAATTACTGAAGTCCCCAATTTCAGCTGTAAATCGACGAACACAAAAAGGACATTATGAGATACTCATAAAAAACAACAAAACAAATTCGTTATTAAATACCATGCAAGAACATCGCTTCGTTGAGCGTATTCTACAGTCTATATAATGACAATTGTCCTTTCTTATAATGTTACAATGCTGTATTTGGCGGTACAATACAGTCTAACTGTACAAAACAACGCTGATCATCGTGAAATCCATCAGAAGTCATCGCCGCTACATCGGCTTGCAAACTAAATAGACATTGCATTATATTCAAACACTACAACGAAATGCGAGCAACAGTGACTGTATTAATGCCATCTGGTAATAGTCCAGTTAGATACGGACATCATAACGCTTCACTCTATTACTAAATATACATCAGATCATCCTGGAGAACACGGAGCAACTAAACGGGATGACAGGATTTAGGTACCATCTTTTTTTATACATAAAAGGTTTTAGCGTTTGAACGATCGCACCCGATGCTAAATGAAGAACTGGATTTCAAATGCAGCTGTCAAAAGATACAAATAGATACTTGGCGGGAGAATTCCAACTTGAGAGTGGTAACTAGCATAGCGAGTTTAGAAAAAAACCTTGCCATGGCTTTATCTCAGTGTTTTCCATCACCAAAAACTCCGGCCCGTTCGTAAATCATAAGGTGTCCGAAAACGCTAATCTTGGAGCTATCACCGCTACAAAACTCCTATCACATCTAAATACTATTCAGTCTCAAGTTTAGGGCCCTTATACAAGCTGAAAGTTTAGTCAGTGGCAATATTTATGGAAGACAGTCTGCACTCGATTCTCGTCGAAATTAATTTAAAAAATAGGTGCTTAATATTTGACTTAATATTTCGGTAGGTGGTAGAGCCACGCTGAAGTTATTACTGGTGTCAGCATGAATGGGTGGTTTCGGCCAGGGTAGTACCACCCTCTCACACAAAACTGACGTGAAGAAATAGTGCTTGCATTGTTGCATTTAGTTCTGTGTCTATTGACTGTGGTGATCACTTAACATTAGATGGCCCACCTGTTCGTTTGCCTCCTATGATATAAAAAAATACCTAATTATCAAGAAAAATACAAACATTATATGCAATCATTTACGCTTCTATGTTCAAGCACAGTGGCAATGACTGCCGGGTGAACGTGGGAACGGTATGAACATAACAAAAAGGTTTATTGTCTGTTTTATTATCGAAAGTTATTAACTCCGGGTTGCCCCTTACAGTATTGGGCAACGGCCATTGCACCTTGATTTATTACGATTGTGTTTATATTTTTGAAAGTCTTAGAACAAACTTTAACTTACGTTCTTTATGTTATTTATTAATATTTGTTTTGATATTATTATTTTATATGTTAAATGTGACCATGAAGTATTATATCCTAGAATATTGCGAGTGTTTAACCTTTCACCTGGTATAGTTGAGTCACACATTTGGGCTTCAGAGCCACAGTTTTACGACACAAACTTAAAAGTTCGTATTGCCTTATCCTTACGTACTGCACAGGTTTGAAAATGTCTTTTGGCCTGTGTTTCCATCTTTTTATAACATTGGGTCTTTCAAGCGTAACATGAAGAGATATTTATGAAAGCCATAAAGGTGGCGATGTTTTTTACCCACATTATTTTACTTTGCTACTATAGAAAAACTTATCGATCGAAATAGGTATTGTATAATAAAAAGGAAATGTATAAAATATTATTTATTTATTTATAAAACTTACATAGTGTGTGATACTGTATCGCAGTGTCACAGATAACGAGCTGTGGACAATAAAAAATATAATTATATTATATTTGTTACTGACAAAGAGAAATAGGTAAACACTAAGAAGACTTCTGGACTTTGTAGAACAATAACTTGACTTTACAAGTACTGTACATTTTACAATTAAATTGAATTTAAGGTAAAAGTTTTAAAACGAACTCTTAACAAGTTATTAATATGATATTTTAAAACAATTCTACATTCATTTTGTAGGTGGTAGAGCCACGCAGAAGCTATTACTGATGTCAACGTGAAGAGGCCGGCTCACACGGGGTAGTACCGCCCGACCGACAGAAAACCGACGTAAAGTAATAGTGCATGCATGGTTGTGTTTCGTTCGGGTAGTGAGAGAGCCGGAGGCCAACTTCCCCTCCCCCTCTCCCAAACACAGGCTGGCAACGCATTTGCGACTCTACTGGCGTTGCAAGTGTCTATGGACGGTGGTGATCACTTAACATCAGGTGACGCACCTGCTTGTTTGCCTCTCCTATGATATAAAAATAACATAGAGCAAGATCACGTCAACTGGACCCCCCATTTTCCACTTGATCATAAAAATTAATCCCATGTATTTTTTTTAGGAGTTCATACCATGATAAAATGATCCCCCAAAACGATTTTAAAAAATTTCGATTTTAACAATATTTTTTTTTACAATGAAAATTTTAGGTACTTTTAATTAAAAAATGAATTGCAAATCAACCGTTAAAGGTAAATTAATGGGACTTTAAGGATTTATTTTTAAAATGTTTATATTTTGATAAAATATTAATACTTAAAAATTATTTGTTTATTTTCATATTGTTAATTAACTTTTAAGGTAACAAATGAAAATTTCAATGACTTCTCGGTGAAAAAATGAAGTTTTTTTTATCGGTTACATGCGTTATTTATTAAAATTTAAGATTTCAGAAAAAAATTTCACTGCTCGCGATTAGTTTAAACAATATGAATTTATTTATCACAGCGCGCCGAGCGCCAGGCGCTGTCAGAATACCGCGCCGTCGAGCGTCAGACTACGTTGCAGCTTCGATTAATTATAATTAAAAATATAATTATCAAACAAATTTTATTATTATTATGATCAATATTATGACTAATACAATAAATAAATTCTCTATTATTAAAGTTAAATTGAAAAAACGAACTAGTAATAGATATGAAATTTTGTAGACATTTGTTAACTTTATTTTATTTATTTAAAAAAAAAACGTAAGCTGCAACGTAGTCTGACGCTCGACGGCGCGGTATTCTGACAGCGCCTGGCGCTCGGCGCGCTGTGATAAATAAATTCATATTGTTTAAACTAATCGCGATCAGTGAATTTTTTTTCTGAAATCTAAAATTTTAATAAATAACACATGTAACCGATTAAAAAACTTCATTTTTTCACCGAGAAGTCATTGAAATTTTCATTTGTTAACTTAAAAGTTAATTAACAATATGATAATAACCAAATAATTTTTAGGTATTAATATTTTATGAAAATATAAACATTTTAAAAATAAATCCTTCAAGTCCCATTAATTTAACTTTAACGGTTGATTTACAGTCCATTTTTTAATTAAAAGTACCTAAAATTTTCATTGTAAAAAAAAATATTGTTAAAATCGAAATTTTTTAAAATCGTTTTGGGGATCATTTTATCATGGTATGAACTCCTAAAAAAAATACATGGGATTAATTTTTATGATCAAGTGGAAAATGGGGAGTCCAGTTGACGTGATCTTGCTCATAGTATGTTTACAATTTGATATGTAGTATTAATAACAAAAACAGATAGTAAACATATAGCATTTATATATTTTAAAGTAGAGAAATTCAGATCTAGTGGTATACTCACTATTAAAAATTTATTTCAATATTCTAGTTACGACTTATCTATAAGCATTTATATATCCTGTGGTCGTGTCGTAATTGAAGTTCAACCATAATTCATTAATTTCCAAATTACAATATTACGAAAAGAAAATACCAAAACAATAATGTTGAGACAAATAAATAAAAAGGTCAGTTGAGAAATAGAGGAAGAAGAGATTCTTAACAGTTCTGCCTCTTCGTATTTATATATAGATAAAGCTGGGAACTGCTCTGGGTTTCTCCCTCTGCCACACGATGGACCCGGCACCCGCACGGTGAATCCATGGAAGGCTAAGAAGTTCGTCTCTCTCTAAGACATATACAGCGGTTTTGAGAGTATTTAAAAGGCAGTGTAGAAATTACTCACGTAAAATAACACGTAGGACTACGTGGGGGCATTTGTGAACGCGAAATTTCCTTAAGAACTCTTGGAGTAAAGTATTGCGATTGATAATGCCTCGTACTATTAACCCATTTTTCGAGATCCTTTCCAGTTCGTATCGGCATGCCACTGGTATGAAATAATCAACATAATTGAGGCTATTTGGTATGTAATACGGGGAAATCGATGCCTGGTTTGATACAGGATTTACGAACTGTCCTATCCCCGGAGCGGCCTCCAATGCTGTTGTTCCCAGCAGAAGACATAGAAGTAGAGCATACATCTAAAATTGAAAAACATACAGATCAATAATAGAAGAAAGAAAGGGAAAGAATGAAGAAAGAAAGAGATAGGGAAATAAAGAAGGAATAAGACAGAGTAACAAAGAAAAAATAGTTCTCTGACTTTATACAACACAACTCACATTACAAATGCGACTGTGAGTTTATATGTTTGCTTGTTTGTTATGCTTTCACACCTTTACTTATTTGACCCATTATCGTGAAATTTTGCATTCATTTTGATAAGGGTACTTCTCCTTTCATCCAGGACTAATCTAGAGATAGGACTAATCTACTTTAACGTGAACGTATACACATGTATGAATTTTATTTTACCACTTCGTGTGGCGCATTTGGGTAAAAATAGGAACTGATTAACTTATCACTCGCTGTCCAACATAAACCCTTGGAGTTTTGGCGGGATCTTGGTCTGTCATGTAGTGGATTTTATTTTTTATTCATAATCTTGTGTTACTTGACTCTATATTGTGTAAAATTTGTGGTGTTTTATGTGATATAGTTTGTTTATTGTGCATAAGTGAAGTGAATGGAAAATAATGCCACGGACCATGAATTCTGAGATGCCACAAAAATTCCATGGAAGGTTCTAACAAGATGGCCACCATCTTGTTAGTTTATTGAAATTATATCAAGAAACTTGTAATATTGATACTCACTTGACAATGGCAGTAATAGTCTACTAGAAGACTGGTTGCCAAAATGGAATAGAAGAAGAGCTTGAAATACTATTAACTACTCGACAATGGTATTCACTGAAATTATATCAAGAAACTTGTAATATTGATACTCACTTGACAATGGCAGTAATAGTCTACTAGAAGACTGGTTGCCAAAATGGAATAGAAGAAGAACTTGAAATACTATTAACTACTCGACAATGGCATTCATTGAAATTATATCAAGAAACTTGTAATATCGATACTCACTTGACAATGGCGGTAATGGTCTACTAGAAGACTGGTTGCCGAAAATGGAATAGAAGAAGAACTTGTAATACTATTAACTACTCGTCAATGGTAGTAATAATCTAAAAGATTGGTTGCCAAAAATAAAGATAAAAAAAAAACATTAACCCTTGATAAATTATATACTCTATAACTTAAAATACTTTGTGATTCCCTTGGTTTTTAACTTATCGACTTCCTACTGTAGGTCCCTCCATCAGTACAGTATTGTAGGTCCACAAGCGTAAGAACTGAAATGATATTTTACGATGGCCTGTATATTAAACCGGACAGATAAAGTAATACTGAAAAGTAATTGACAACAGTATTGGTGTTGCAGATGTACGCATCCTTTTGATTTAATTACCACTATCCATCAGAATGACCTGTTTTGTTATAAAGGAGCTATCATATTTTTTTTGTCATATTTATAAAATAAATTAGCGGACACGGCGGACGATGTCCTGCCCTGATAATTAAAAAAAATATAGACAAATTGTACACCTAAATCTTCCTCATGTGTCACTCTATCTACTGGTGAAAGCCGCGTGAAAATCCGTTCAGTAGTTTCCGAGTTTATCGCGAACAGACAGACAGATAGACGCGGTAGGGGACTTTGTTTTATACTATGTAATGATTAATATAATTTTTAATAATATTTTTATATAATAAAATAATATAAGTCGTGATGTTTTTTTTTTCGGACTGACTACGCTATCGACCTAGCAAGGTCTTAACAGCTTCACTGGACTACAAATAAGTCGTGATAGTGTAGAGGTTTGACCGGTGGAATATCATTCCGATGACCGCAGGTTCGAACCCCGGCATGTACCAACGAATATTTCCGAATTCGCGTACAATTTACTTATTTAAATAGGTAACACTATCAGGTGATGGTGAAGGAAAACCAAAGTGAGGAAACCTGAACTTGAGAAATATTCTTGTAGCTCCACTATATTTGGGAAAACAAAGAACTAAGGATTTCTCAGAGTTTGAAATCGCCAATACGTCGAAAGTTGGCGTGGTGATTATGCCCATACGCTCCAGAAAGAGGCCTATAGCCCTGCAGTGGGGTCTCTTACAGGTTGGTGATAACATTTTGTGAGAATATGGTATTAACGCCTATAATCCTAATATTATAAATAAGTATGTGAGTTTGTTTGTTACGTTTTAACGCATTTATTACCGAGCCGTTAATCGTAAAATGTATGCACATTGTCAAATGCACAGCAAAGGACTAAGGCATGGGGAAATAAACACTCAGAAAAAGGTACTAACACGACTAAACTACGGGAGAAGCTAGACTTTTTTATACTTCGTAGGTTGACCACAATTCTATCTAATGTTAAATCATGATGTGGTCCACGCTAAGCCCAGAGGAAATTGGCTCTGAAATGCAGCTGCCGGAACACACCAACAAGTGCGTGGCAACAGATTTTCTACTTGAGGCTGGTAGCTAGCCAGGCTGATTTAGTAAAAGCGAACCATGCTATGGTTCCATCGCGATATTTTCCTACACCGAAATCCCCGACTTAGTTCCTAGGATTCGGACCTACGTCCGTCGACCGGGTTCCGGACATACTATCTACTAAGCCATCATCGATTTAATATATCTAAAATGTGACCTGTGGTCACGTAAGGAGACTGAGGTTGGCAGAAAATGTGGAGAACCATTATTCTTTATTCCTACAGTCTTTTTTCGTTCTCATGCAGCATGTATTTCTTCGTGGTAACACGGTGCCTTTGAGACTACCAAGTACTCCTTTCTTTTACTAGTACTTCTTTTTACATACGTTTTATATATATATATAATAATATAATATATATAATAATAATATAATACTACAAAAACAAGCAGCCATACACACATGCACAATAATAAGCAAAGTTTTAGGAGACACCGTGTTCTTAAATTCAAGGGAATCCGAACCTCCTCTTCCCTGAAGGATTCAGAGCGGGAGTTAGGAACTAAACCGAGTCAAGAACTCGAGAGACAACAATTTTTCAAACATAATATATATATATAATAATTAAAATACATATTATTTAAGAATTGCCAAGTCAGATTTTTATTCTGTAGTTATGTAAGTCATGAAATTAATTTAAATAAGATACATACCACAAAAAATATTTGATTTCTCTTATAGCAGTTTTCCACACAAAGAGCCACGTATTATCTTTCACTTCTTGGTATATATAAATGTCGACTTTTGGATACGAACAATAAAATTACGCATTAAAAGTAAACGTCTATTCTTAAAAAAACAATTATAAGTAAGACAATAGGAGAATTAAAAGTGTTACTAGATTCAGCGAAATGTTTATTTGAAATCTTTAAATACATTATTTAGAAATAAATTAAACATATTTAAATTATTATATTTTTAAAGTTGCATCTTGGGGGGTCCTTGGATTCTTGATGACTGACTTATTTTTATTATTTTTGATGACATTGGGGATGGGGGGTTCGGTTGATGATTACGTCAGCAATAATTATTTAATTAACCGGTACAGATTTGAAATTATTTATATAAATGTGTACGTAAGCATGGGAGGGGGGTAGAGTAATGTTAACTTTTGCTGGCTAGAGGGAGGGGGCGGTCAGAAATTACAAACATTCTGCTGACGTAATACTTGATAGGCAGTGATGCTAATCACCGAGTGATTATCGATTCAAAATAACATTTATTAAACTTGTCTTGATATTTATATATTATTCGCGATATTTTCTTAACCTATTGTAGTACAGTAAAATTACATTCATAAATTACTTCGACCCTATTCATAGAAACAGAAAAAGACAAGCTTCAGTTACAAAGTAATTCATTGCAGATAAGGAAAGGCGACTAGCGATATATAATATATATATATTTTAAACTTGTTCAGCAAATGACTGCACTGTACCTGATGGAAAGTACAGTACAGTCTATAAATAACGGCGACTGTCAATGTTAAATAGCAATGGCAGTCATCGCTATCATGCCGACCTGCAAAAGGGCTTCTTCACGCCTCGTTTGAAGGACCCCTTCTTTTGAAGTATTAATAAGTAAAAATATGGCACCTCATTGTATTTTTATTTTATGTTTGACAACCAAATATTCTAGTAGATTATTACTGCCATTGTTAAGTAGGTTATGATATTATAAGTCTCTCGAAATCAAAATATACATTATTAAGTAAACATCCCAGTCATCGAGAAGAACCGGCAAGAAACTCGATCTTCATGTTATATATTTTTACAAAACATAGTTACATTCGTTTTTAGTGTATGCACAGAGAGGAGCGTCATTTCCACACGTCACAATCGTTCACATATTGACTTACTCTTACTTAGTCTGTAGGTGGTAGAGCTACGCTGAAGCTATTAATGGTTTCAGCATGAATGGGCCGGCTCGCCCGGGGTAGTACCACCCTCTCACAGAAAACCGACGTGAAGTAACAGTGCTTGCTTTGTTGCGTTTTGTTAGGCCAGTAAGAGCGCCGGAGGCCCACTATCCCTCTCCTCTCCAACTCCCACCCTTTTCCCCAAACACAGGCTGGCAACGCACTTTCCACTCCCCTGGTTTTGTTAGTGTCTATGGAAGGTTGTGATCACTTAACGTCAGGTGAGCCACCTGTTCGATTGCCAGCTATGACATAAAAAAAAGTCTCTTGCGATCATTTCAATGAACTAACAAGATGGTGGCCGCCTTGTTAGAACTTTCCAGGGAGTTTTTGTGGCAAGTCAGAATCTACGCGCCTTGGTATTATTTCTCAACCACTTCACTTGTGCACAATAACCAAACTATATTACGTAAAACACCACCAATATTACAAAAAAAAAATTGAGCCGTCACGGGACGCCTGGCAGATGTGAAACATGCAAAATTGTTTTATATAAGTTATATGCCTAATAGAACAGATCACGACATGAGTCAACTACGGTGAAAGGATAAAGCATTACAAATTTGTTCCATAAAATAATGACTGTTTATTTTATTACATTTTTATTAGATAAATATTCATTTTTATTAAATACAACAATTCAAAGAAATCACTGCTAGGCGCAGGCGAGGTGTGTTTAGCGGCATTTATCAAAGGGCGCTAGGTCGTCGCCGCGTGCCGCGTAACACTAGTAGAACGATGGCCGATAAAATAATTTAAATCTTATGCTTATACAGATAGGGTTGCAAATGTTTTTGATTACTTCATTAATAGTGCAAAGTTCGTGGTTTGCGTCGCCACGTCTCACCACACCAACAATCAGGTTTACCCCCGCCTATAGATGTTTCACATCAAAAATATAGAGCCAATTACATGATATTCTGAACCCAAAAACTGCCCTATTGCATTACATTTTTTAATAATTAAAAAAATATATTATTTAATTATTTGTATGTATCTAGCAACACTGTTCAAATTTGATAACCGTATTCACCTACGTAAACATATTAAGTTCTTTGTGGAAAACGCTTTTGTTACTGTATTTACAGTTCGACGTAAGTCGCCATGTTTGCGACCCCGCATCTGTTAAATCCTCGTCTTATTCTGAAATAAAAGTAATATCCGTTTAGAAAATAGAACAAACGCTATAGATAGTAATTTTGTCTGAGTATTAGTATTTGAAATGATTTTAGACTTACAAGTTCCAATCAAAGGCAAAGTTCTATGACAGTTTTTACTTTAACTAATTTAAGTTAGTGTAAGCAAATGTAAATTTGGATTCTGCTAGAGAAACCATTTAAAAACGATGACCGGTCTTAATACGCTAAAGTCAACAACCAACAAACAAGCACCCACCTCATATATCCATCTTCACCCCAATTCCTGCCCCACCAGTTAAGTAGAATCCAATATTGTGGTGTGTAACCAACCAACAGCATCGCGTGGTTCAGTTGCCACGGAGTGCAAAGCGGGTCGTCGTAAATCCCATTTCTGTACCATAATTATGATTTATGTAAAAGACATACTAGTACGGTATTCAACGGTGGTAGAGCTACGCTGAAGCTATTAATGGTTTCAGCATGAATGGGTCGGCTCGACCGGGGTAGTACCACCCTCTCACGGAAAATCGACGTGAAGTAAGAGTGCTTGCATTGTTGCGTTTCGTTCGGTCAGTGAGAGCGCCGGAAGCCCACCTCTCCTCCCCTTCCCCCTTCCCTTACTCGCCCTCACCCCAAGACAGGTAGGCAACGCACTTGCGACTCCCCTGGTGTTGCAAGTGTATATGGACGGTGGTGATCACTTAACATCAGGTGACCCACCTGTCCGTTTTCCTCCTATGATATAAAAAAAGTATTCGTAGAATTTTTGCACGAATCATTCAGGTGTCATAAATCGGAATTAAATTAGAGGGACAAACAGCTTTGTTTTTAGACCTTGTAATATATTTTTTCGTATGTTTTCGATTTTAAAAACAGATAACGATTTTTTTTAAATTACTTATTGTTATAATATTAATGACATTTTAAGAATCTGTACTTCGTTGACTTTTTTATGGATTTCAACTAAAATTTGTTTCCACACGTTATTTATTCAACTTTAAAAGCACTTATTAAACAGTATGAATTCGTTCAATGCTATTTTAGATGAGTTTCCATTAAAACCTTTAATTCCATTCATTAACCAGTATTATTCAGTACTTATCAGTCAGTATCTTAAAAAAAGGAGAGTATTGAAGTTAAAATGTATAACATTATTACCCAAAATATTGTTGAATTAAAGGCAGTGGATCTGTTCAAGTCATTCTCAAAATTACCTACGTTCTTAGAAGAGGGGCCGTATTGGGCAGTTAACTCGCTAATACCTTTTTTTTTACATGAGGAAATTCCTACGAATTCCCACCCTAGCCGGGCAGCTGAGAGTGGGGTATGTCCGACTTGCACGGACTACAACCCCATGGTGCCTTCAATCACCTATAGGCCGAGGAGCAGGAGCTGCCGAACTGGCACTGCGTCTACTCCCCGGCAGGTGTCGGCCCCTTTTAAGGGGCCTCGTCGCAACTCGCTAATACCTTGAAAAAACTTTGCGCATTTGGACCCTAAGTTTCGAGTGTTTATTATAAAAGGGAAAATACAGAGTAACGCTATAATGAACAAATTTGACTACATCCCTTAAACGAATTGTATAATTTCTGACCAAACCAAAGCATACGTACAAATACTTGGTAATCAGTTGCATACTTAACTAAGTTACCTGTACAATTGAAAAGTAAAGGGAGCTGCGTTTACAGCAACGGCCATAGGTCCGACTGTCGACAAGAGCCTCTCCATAGCGGCTTCATCGCCTGCCGGTAAAGTGGCCCATCTCCTAGGCCGTGCGCTGACATAATATCTCTTATATTTGCAACGGCCTTTCTAAAGAAAAATAGAAAAGTATGTATATCTTAACAATAATTTCAGAGGTCTGTGAATCTATAATTTTGTTCAGACATTCCGTCTTATTGGCATTTCAAATATAATTTCAATTAAGACCTTAAATAAATAAATTAGGTAACCATATATCCTATATATATGAATCACTAACAGACACTCGTGGATTGTTCTGTGTTTATATTTTTTATTATTATATTACACCTACATATTTAATGCTACGCATACCGGGATAGCTCTCAAATAGCACTTATCGAAATATTATGGTCAGTTTAAAAAATATTCGTATGAAGTATAAGCATATGTGCATTGATTTACAAAAATCCAAGATGCACACTTAACGTCTCACAGACGGTACACGAAAATGAGTGCATAATTTCGGATTATGCAGTCATTTCAAATAGTCTCGCGTCACTTGCATCCTTGTAAAACAACTTTAAATCATCAGGTAAGGTAGAATTCCCAAAATAATAAGTTTATCGCATAGCTATAACCACGTATGTATATTAGGGAGTTTTTGCGGCCGGTTTTGAGCGCTACTTTTATTCGAGACTGTACGTCTGTGGTTTTTTATATGTCAATGTTTCAGACTGGTGTCTAAACAGGCAGGCATTAGTATAAATTTTACCATAATGCTATTGTATTATCAGAACCCTACACCGAAAGTTATAATAGGCCGGAATTATTATAAAGAAATTCGGAACTAGGTCAATCGACGCGGTGTCAGAACACGCTACCACTCAATTACCATCATTTCGAACTAAGGTTACGAATAAGATTACCTTGCCAATATACGGGTAGTGTATATCCATGATCGGTCCGTCTCTTGAAGAGTAACGTAAAGCAGCCCTGAACACTCAATTACTATTTTGAACTAAGGTTACAAATAAAATTACCTTACCAATATACCGGTAGTAAGTCTCGATAATCAGTCCGTCTCTTGAAGCGTAACGTAAAGCAGCCCTGAACACTCAATTACTATTTTGAACTAAGGTTACGAATAAAATTACCTTGCCAATATACGGGTAGTGTCTCTCCATGATCAGTCCGTCTCTTGAAGCGTAACGTAAAGCAGCCTTTAATGATCCACCATCGCATCCCATGTTACCGTCCTTGAAGCTACAGTCCACTATTTGTTGAGGGCTAGAATAAGATAGAGGAAAAGATGGCTATTAATACTAAACCTATTTCAGTTTATAAAGCCCACGAGATTGGTCTCTTGTTTAAAGGCGTTAATCTTTGGAACTTTGAGTCAAGTTTAAGTTTTTTAAATAATATTCTATTTAGTACGGACACTGTCTAACAGCTCAGTACCACGATTAGGAGTGGATTAGTAAACAATGAATGAATGAATTTCTAACTATAATTTTTTCATTATTACTTAGCTCCGAAAATATCTCTGAATGAATTGTATACTTGCGAGCTGAATGCTACTAAGCGTTTTCTTCCAGCTAACATCCCGGTGAAAATATTACGAGCAGTGCAAATAACGAAATGAGTAAAATTAAAATAATAATATAAATGAACTTAACACTCAAGTGTATATACTATGTATGTATACTTTCTTCTCTAGAGGCTTTGGCCTGGTATTTATTGTTCATAATTATGATTCTCAAGTGACAATACGGGGACTTTTTTATTCGAACTGACTACGCTATTGACCTGGCAAGGTCTTTACATCTTCACCGGACTACGCACTACGGAGACACATTAGGATGTTTCATTTGGAACGACAATTTTTGTTTTGCTAACACCCTGAAATATAGTTCTAGATGCCGAGAAAAAAATCTCCTCAAAATTTGATCCCTTATTTTTATGTAGGTAGATCCTTCTTGATTTTGAATGTTTCCCGTATAAAAAGTATGTATTTCAAATCACTTTTAATTTAAGGTTATTTGCAGTATTTAACATTCTTCAAAAGATCCTATCGCAATTTAATTGTAATTGTTTCAGTTTCAGCTCTAAAAGTACTTTTTTTACTTTTTTCGCATAGTTTTAAAATTGCATAAAAGTACAAAGAGCCATAAATGACCAGAAAACAGAACTCTAAGATGTGCCCACTTTTTTCGAAGAATCAAATAACGTGCCCACTTTCTTGATAAATTAAACACTGTTAGAGTAATCCTGGATATAACTTTCCTATAAATTTTAAAAAAATTTAAAAAAATTTTTTTATATTTTTTTTTATAAAAAAAAACGAAAAAAAATGGGGTATTTATCTTTAAAAAAAGGGGGGGAGGAAAAAAATTTTTAATATTTTTCCGATTTTTTTGAGAAAAATAAAAAGAGGGGGGGAGGGGGGGGGGGGAGATAATGGGGGGGGGGGGAGGGGAGGGGGGAGAAAAAGGGGGGGCTATCATTTATATAAATTATTAGAGAAAGAAACAAGAGGAAAAAAAAAAAAATTGGGGGGATGTATAAAACATTAAAGAAAGGAGGGGGCCAAATAAAAGAAAAAAAAAAAAAAAAAAAAAAAAAAAAAAAAAATAAAAAATATTAACCTCCATTTAGATCTGTCATCGACATATTTATATTATTTGTAAATTTAGGATCGGAGGCTGGCTATATTTGTTTTCAAAAGCATTTACTAGATAATCTTTTGCTGTAATGCCTCCATACCTAAGTTCTTTCCAATCCCCGTGACGCTTAAACAGTTGTGCTTGTAATGCATGAGTTACGGCAAATGCATAACAAGCCCCACAATGGTACTGTTCTTCTCGCTTCGGTTTATAGCCCTTACTGCGCCAGTCCAGCTGTAAATTTACCATTAATATACCTTATTATTCCTAACTGTGATTAATATATAACAATTAGTACAACGTGAATTTAAAAAATAATATTATAATCGATATCTGGTATAATTATAACGTATTAAATACCAAATACTAACAATATCGATTTCAGACGAAATTGGAAACAAATAATACTGTGACTGGCCGAACGTAATTATGTGTGTATTTCGTAAATTTTTGAAAATTATGTAGACTAAGATTGCGTTTTACGACATAATGATTACAGAGAAAATTTGAAAAGAATCCGTGTATTTAAAAAAAATAGATGTGACAGAAAAAAATAATCTCTTTGGGGTCTTCTAAAGAAATATAGCTGTATAGCTTTTAAACTTGAATCATCTAAAAATTCAAATACATATATATCTTAAACTGAACAGTATCAATTTTATGTCAGCATCGAGTTAAAAAGCTTGTGTGAATAAAAGTTAAAGTATAGTTAACTAGTAGCATTTGCTTGCAACTTCGCTCGGGTTCATGTAGATTTGACTTATCACTTGAAAAAGTACATTTAACTGAATAAAACATATGCCGTGTTACTACGAAAAAGTTAAAAATACGTATTGAATACTTGCTTTAAAAAAGTTTGGGTACTTTCGTATTAAAATGCACCGCGCTCGCCGAACGTTCGACTTCTTGCTCTTTTATCACGCTTTGCTTAGGTTAGACGTGCGAAAAAGGATAACGCGACCTCGCCGCGACAGCGGTAGACGAGCGCGGTGCATTGAATACGAAAGTACCCAAACTTTTTTAAAGCAAGTATTCAATACGTATTTAACATCATTTTTGTAATAACACGGCCTATGTTTTATTTAGTTAAATGTACTGTTTTCAAGTGATAAGTCAAATCTGCATGAACCCGAGCGAAGTTGCAAGCAAATGCTACTAGTTAAGTATACTTTAACTTTTATTCACACGAGCTTTTCATCTCGATGCTGACATAAAATTGATACTGTTCAGTTTAATAAGAAGATATATATGTATTTGAATTTTTAGATGATTCGAGTTTAAATAATGACTGATAATATACAGTCTATGATTTGTGGCTATAAAATATTAGTATTAAAGACTTACGCGTTTAGGAACTTTGCAGCGACGACTTCTATGGTACGTTGTTTTTTGATGGTCTTCCGCCGGATCGAATAATGGTAATGTCTTCATTAATTTTAAAATTTTCGTGAAATATTCTGTCACGTGCTAGAAAGCATAATTGGTTGTGTTTGTACGATACTCGTGACGATTAAGATATATTTGTGGGTGGTAGAGCAGTGAAGCTACACTCAAAAAAAAAGAAAAAAAAAAAAAAAAAAATAAAAATTTGGGGGGGGTTTTAAAAAAAAAAAGGTAAAATTTTTTTTAAAAAAAAAATTTTGGGGGTAAAAAGAAAAAAAAAAAAAGGTGTTTTAAAAAAATTTTTTAAAAAAAAAAAAAAAAAAAAAAAAAAAAAAAATGAAAAAAAAAAAAAAAAAAAAAAAAAAAATTTTTTTTAAAAAAAAAAAATTTAAAAAAAAATGAATGAAGTGAGAAAAAAGAAAAAAAAAAAAAAAAAAGGAGGGGCCCCTTTCAAAACAAAAATTGGGGGAAAAAAAAATTAAATAAAAAAAAGGAATTTTTAAATTATTTGGGGGTTCCCCCCAAAGGGAAATAAAAAAAAACTTGGGGGGGGGGGTGGTTGGGCCCGGAAAACCAAAAAAAAAAGTGTGGGGGATATGTCCGGGGGGGGGGGGGGGGGGGGAGGGGGGGGGAGGGGGGGAAAGGGAAAAACGGGGAAAATCTCAAAGGAAAAGTATACTTGGGTGTGCGGAGGTGAATGGGAACGGGAATTAAAAAACAAAAAAAAAAAATAGGAGAAAGGGGAAAGTGGAAGGGAAAAGAAAAAAGGAAAAAAAAAAAATAAATTAAAATTAATATTTATAATTATAAAAAAAGAAAAAAGGACGGCAGTTCTCCGCAAAATAAAAAAAAAAAAAAACAAAAAAATGGTGAAGGGGAAGAAGGAAAAAAAACCAACAAGCATCAGAAGGATTACAATACTAAAACAACGAGGAAGAATCAGCATTAAAATTAAAAAAGAAAAAAGAAAAAAAGAAAAAAAAAAAAAAAAAAAAATAATATTATGGTGTTAGGGGTGCCGTAAAAAAAATATACAAAAAAAACAAAAAAAAAGCGGGGGACGGGGGGGGGGGGGGAGGGGGGGGGGGGGGGTGGAGGGGGGAAGGGGGGAAAGTAAAAAGGAAAAAACGAAGAAATAAAAAAAAAATAAAAAAAAAAATTAAAATCAAAACTAAAAATCAAGCGTAAAAAAGGGGGGTGAAGGGTGGGGATGGGTGGAGAGGAGGGGGGAAGGGGGGGGGCAGGGGGGATGGACGGAATGGAGGTCGGGGAGGGGGGTGGACGGGAGTAACGTAGTGAAGAAAAAGAAGAAAAAAAAAAATAAAAAAAAAAAAAAAAAGAAAAAATAAAAATGAAAGATACCGGTAATTAACATCCCTAAATATATCAAAATAACATCTCTCATCAAATAAAAAATCAAAATAAATTAAAAAAAGATAAAAAAAAAATAAAAAAAATAAATAAAATTTAAAATAAAATTAAAATGAAAAGAAAAAAAATAAAAAAAATAAAAAAAAAAAAAAAAAAAAAAAAATAAAAAAAAAACAAAATAAAAGTAAATTAAAAAAAAAAAAAAAAAAAAAAAAAATAAAAAAAAAATTAAAAAAAACCAAAAAAAAATAAAAAAAAAAAAAAAAACTAACCATCGCAAAAAAAGTTTTATTATGGTAAATTGCCACGCAGTGCTTGACTTTTTTGATGTGTGTATTACTGGTTTCAGCATGAATGGGTCAGCTCGCCCGGGCTAATACCATCCTCTCATAGAAATCCGACGTGTAGTAACAGTGCTTGTATTGTCACGTTTCGGTCGGTCAGCGAGAGTCGGCTCATCTTCCCTCCCCCTTCTCTCATTCTCTCCCCTCCCTCACACACAGGCTGGAAGGCACTTACGACTCCCCTGGTGTTGCTATTATCTATCGATGGCGGTGATCACTTAACATCAGCCCCGCCTGTTCCTTTGCCTCCTAGGATAAAGAAAAATAGTGGACAGAGCATCAGCGTCTAGCGTCCAAGATGTCATATGTAGTGACTCTGAGCTTTCGGTGAAGAAAACATTGTGA
This sequence comes from Antheraea yamamai, assembly GCA_036509395.1. NCBI lineage: Eukaryota > Metazoa > Arthropoda > Insecta > Lepidoptera > Saturniidae > Antheraea > Antheraea yamamai. The sequence goes on from AP028450.1 coordinate 11,552,508, forward strand.
TGGAATTATGACATGGTGGTAGGACTTTTTCTAAGTCAACCTGGCTAGCTACCACCCTCGAGTTGAGAAGCTGTCGTCAAGCACCTGTTGGTGTGTTCCGGCAACTGAATCTTGAGAGCCAGCCCCTTCTGGGTATAGCGTGTTTCCCATCTTAGCCCACATCGATTTTTTTCCTCGAACTGACTACGCTATTGACCTGGCAAGGTCTTTACAGCTTCACCGGACTACAGACCATATCGACATTTAACATCATATAAGATTATGATCAAATGCCAAAAAAATCAAATTACGATAAAACCTTTACGGTGTTATTACAAAAAAGTTAAATACGTATTGAGTACTTGCTTTAAAAAGGTTTCGTATTAAATGCACCGCGGTCGCTGAATGTTCGCCATCTTGATCTATTGTCTCGCTTTGGTTACGTTAGGTTGGACTTGCGAAAAAGGATAACTCGAACTTGAAACGCTTGCCTCGGGCGAGCGCGGTGCATGTAATACGAAACCTTTTTAAAGCAAGTATTCAATACGTATTTTACTTTTCTATAATAACACCGTTAAAAAAAATATGCTACAACTAGGCTACTATCGCTTTGTAGCTACCGAGTATGCCATCCTCATTGGCAGGCTGAAACTTTTGTTAATATTGTAAATAGAACGTCGTTCAAACAAATGAACGATCGCGTCTCTATAAATACCTTATATGGTCATATTAATAAACAGTCCAAATGTAGGAGCTTCGGGCTCACTACTATAAGAATCTAGACTGATAAGGACAGCGTAATAATAATAATCGGAGTGCGTGAAGAAGTTTTGAGAAAACTTAAAAGTATATTCTCATAATAAATATAGATTAATCGCAGTAATCATAATCATGAAATTATGATGTACAAACACGATTGATTCAAAATCACTGCTCGAGATCTCTGTTGGGTGGAACTTAACGACTTACAAATTAATTTAGTCATAACATATCCTCCGGATTTCTACTGAGATCATTATCTTCTTACGTTTATCCCACCTAAGTAGGGTCGGCAAAACATTTACACCTTTTATACTCGTATCATTTTTCACACAATCCATCCAAACCTTTTTCCATCTTCCTCTACTTCTATACCCGTCCGCCTTCAAATATAAAACTTTTCTAGTTATATGACTTTCGTCTCTCCTCATGAGCTGCTCATACCATGCTAACCTATTACTCCTCAATTTCTCTGTCAATCCTGCTATTTTCAAGCTTCCTTTGATATACCTACTCATTCTTATTCATATACATTCTAGCTATACACTACATTCACCTTTACATTCACATCTCTGTTACATGTAGTCTTCTCTCATATGTCTCTTTCTACTGAGATCAAAGCTTATAATATATGTGAATAGAAAACTGGTACAAGAATCAAAGCTGCGTTTATTCTTTTAATATTATAAAAGAAATAATTTTTAAGGATGGATAGATGTTTCTTACGTTGTCACTAAAAAACTATTCTACGAAATTAAATCAAACTTTATAGTATCACTAGCTTCTGCCCGCGACTTGGTCCGCGTGGAATAGTTACTTTGGGCTAACGCTAACACGCAGCGGAAGCTGTTGTAGCGTGCTGGCCATTTATAACGACTCTGGCCCTTTTGAAAAATGAACGACATAGTCGATGTCTGATGAATATATAATTTTTCCTCGATAGACAAGTCCAATATTAAAAGTTTCGGTTGCAAAATCAGTGTTTGATTTTCATATGATCATATGAACACGCTCCCAAAACTGTCAAGAAGAAAAAAGAAACGATTTTTAAACATTCTTCATTGGTGTTCCGTTCCTATTGGTCTTAGCGTGATGATATATAGCCTATAGCCTTGCTCGATAAATGAGCTAACTAACAATGACCGAATTTTTCAAATCAGAACATTAGTTCCTGTTATTTACGCGTTAAAGCGAACAAACTCTTCTGCTTTATAATATTAGTATAGATACCTATCAAAATAATAGGCAATCATTTATAGAGTTGTGATTTAAAATTACCAAACTATAACAATAAGTGTAAAATAAGCAGGTAAAAATCCTGGCAACTCATTTATAAAGATACGAAAACAGTTTAACTTTACGAACTGTTGCTAGTTATATATAGTTTCGAAATATATCTTATAATCTTCTAATTACATAACCTTTTAAAATTCAAAGTGGTTTTGCGACATCTATACATAATATAGAAAACAATTGTTCAGTTACAACGCCATCTATTATTTTTTGTCTAAACTACAAGACAAGGCTAATCATAATATTAAATTAAAAATTGTTTCAAAATTACCATATCTCCAAAATAGTTTAGGTGTAAAGCATAAGAATGTTTTCCGGCTAAGTAATGTTGATTGTGATCTGCAACGCGCTTTAAATTGTCCCGCCATTTTGCACGTGCTGCCATCTCGTGGCGTGGGTTAGTGTACACTTTTCCATGTACTGTCTGAGGGAAGGAAAAAATAAGTTTTGCATGTATTTTTCGGAGTGTAAGAAAGTATATTTTATTATATGATAATAAAATACGAGATGGTCTTGTCTAAATAAACTAATTGTATAAATATATATTATACAAGTTTTAAGTATGTTTGTATTTCAAGCAATATTTCATTCAATTGTATCAAACTATTTTCTTTTAATCTAACAATTTTTTTCATGGACATGTATACTTTGTAAGAGCTAATTTATAATCTTTTATATATAACGAACGAGGCGAAGGCGTAATGTTATGAAATCAATCTTTGGACCTGTATCTATACGATACTATTATATAGAGAAAAGATTTGTCTGTTTGTAGCGGATTAAACCAAAAAATAATTAACAAATTATAGAAGTTCTTTCATATATAACAATACACTTGGCATGGTATTTGAACTTACTATTCGATATATCAGTAATGTGCTTTGGAACTTTATTTACAAAACTAGTCTTCTCTCGTACTTAAATCGTCATTCGATATCTTTTGATAGAGTGGAACGGTTGTAATGAAACAAAGACTAAATTGTTCTCGGTCTTTCTGATTTTTAGCAGTAATGTGTGTTCATACAGACAGACAGACATATCTAAAAATGCCTGCAACAATTTTTTTCACGAATATCGAATAAATACATGCACGTTAGATTTACATTCTTATAATATGTATTGATTTAACACAAATCTTACGTAGAAATTAAGTTTTAAATGGAAATAATAATTCAACTTCGATAACTTTGTTTCCGTCAAGTTTTTACTTACCTTATATTCATGCCAATGGGTATCAGGTAAGTCATCGTGCACTAACAGCCCGTTCAGAATATGTTTTCTTATATACTGCACACTTTTATTAACAGAGCATTCACTCACGTCGTTAGATTTCAGGAACTCACCGAACCTTTGAGTCCTGTCTAAGAAATTCAATGTACTACCTAAAAAATTGTCCATTTTACTCGTGCATCTTGGGAATCTGTTATTTTTGTATTTGGTTAATACAGATTTTATTGTGTTCGTCGTTACACTTATGTTGAAAGAGTAAATTAGTGATATTCTGATAAAAATAATGTATAAAATCATTCTTGTAGGAATTAAATGATAATAATTGTTATTTTTGTCTTTATTTCGTATTTCTGTTGTAAGTTATGATGATATTAAAGCAATGCGGTGGAAGTACTGAATTTGTAGTTTGGCTGTAGCGATGTAAGCAATTTTATTGTATCAACATATTGCTAAATCTCTTAATGATTGCATTTTACGAGCCAAATCAGCAATCATCGTGCGACGTAACGTTTAAGGCCAGCGGCAATCTAACGTAAAATATCTGTTTTGTTTGTATTGTATAATTTTTTGAATTATCAGATACGAGAAATACGTGTTGCATTTTATAATTTACTAATAGCTGCTCGCGGGTTTAGACTTTACCTTCGGGAACGATATTTTTTTTTGATGAAATCTATGTTTGTCCTTTTCTGTACTCCTGAGAATGTTTATGTAGAATTTCATAAATTTCAAGAAACTCCTTTAGAAGAGGAATAATTACTAAAGTGTATTCAGGAAGTACAATAAGTGAGAACAAAGTAAAATACGATGAGCTGAGGATACGACTTGGCTAGATTTTTGAAGTTATACTTCTTTAGGCGCGTTATGAAAAAATGATGAGAGTGAAATTTTAAGATGCGCGCGCATCTGTGACACAAAATTAACAGTATGAAGCTGTCTGCTTAACCTGACACCAAGGTCCTTCTGAAGTTTGCTAGAGTCAACATTTTGTTTCTTTGTATCTTGTCGTTCGTACTTCTACCTTGTATTAAAACTTTCAATGTATTAAATAGCCTTTTTTTCTATTGTTAGTGTCGTTTTTTTAAAAAAGTATTATTTTATTTATTTATTTTTTTTATAAAATTTTTGAACAGATTGTTATCTTGTTACGCCAAAGAAGTATAACTTCTAACGCGTGTACATAAGTACACACACACTTTTTTTTACACTGTTTTAACGTTGGACTAATCTCATCTGTAGTTAAATGGCTATGTGGCTTAAGATGGTAACCACGAGACTCAGACGAGGACTGGCTCTATAGTGCGGTTGTCGGAACACACCATTAGGTGCTTGGCGACGGATTTTTAACTTGAGGTTGGTCGTTAGCCAGGTTTAAAAAATTACCTACCACCATGCTATGGCTTCCTCGCGATGTTTTCCTTCAACGAAAGCTCCGATTCAATTGCAAGTATTCGAACCTAAGTCGGTCGATACGATGTCCGAACACGCTATTAAATAAGCCATCATCACTTCATGATTTCGGGAGCCAAGGAAGGAAGTAAATAAAGTTGAAAAAATATGATATTCTTTTATGATACAGATGTGATTGATGGTTGATGATTCAAATATTAAATTTCCTATCGATATTTTGGGAAATTGCTATTTTTGAAAGGCAAAAAATTTGGAATAAAAATTATATGGTAAAAAAAAACTACACATTTGTTAATATGGTTTATGGTTAAATGATCGGCAAGTTATTATTGTTTAATAACGCGTTAGGAAATGCTTTACGAAGCAACTTAGGGTAAGTTTTTCTCTGAGTATTTGAACATTGAAAAAAAGACGTAAAATAAATAATATATCATATTTATTCGTCATTTTTTTGCTACAGTCTAATCACATAATGGCATTGGCGCATCTTTTTCAGCTTTGAGCTTGTAATGTAAAAACCACGCGACTTATTAAAAACAAGTCAACATAAAATTACACAAAACGCAGAACCTAGGAACAATGTATACTAAGAAAATGATTTTATTTACAACAATATCACAAGATCTTTATGTTCATAATTTGTTAATAAAATTATAATCCAATGTTAAAAATCTAGAAAATTAAAATTTCCTGTACACATTTCTTATATTAAAAAGCTTATTCCATTTATTTAGTAATTAACATTTAAATGTAATTAATACATATATGAAAATGAATTCATTTAATTATCAAATAAATTCGTTATAGGAGATAATTTAAAACGTATTTTATATTGTTAAATAGAGCGCAATGCATCCACTTGTATATTTTTTCATAGTTTCATTTAATGTTTACAATTTACAGATTTAATTAATTCTTATTCTGTTTTACTTAATATTCTGTACAATTTATTAAATATAGAGAAATACAATTACAAAATACATATTTTAAACAATCAACTGTGTCTATGTTTAATAATGTGACGTTTCATATATTTGTTACATTTAATATGAATTGATTGAAAAATTATATCAAAGAAATTTAAAACGGGATATTCAACTGAAAATGTTTACATGGACTCTTACCAACTTTAGTAATACCTATATTGAGCTCGAGTACAAATAATTCACACAAATTTAATATTTACATTTATATTAAAAAACAAATTATATGTAATATATAAATAATTTAAAAACATGAGAAGGATTTTGATTCTCTATGTAAATATCATAGGTTACATTTAATTTGTCACGATTTCTTGTATAATAGTTTCAGTTGCATTATATAATAAAAATCATCGCGTTTTTGAGTAGTAATTTTTATTATATGTTTCCTGCTGTCTTCCCTCTGACATAGGTCAGAGACTTTATAACGTGGGAAAGAGATGCGGCATGGTCTTCTTTGCTCTAGATTTATTTGGGCTGTAGCTATCATAGTTGCAGTCTATATGGGATGAAAAAACAAGGTGACGTTAACAAAAACCACTCATCTGTCTCTGTTTGTGGTCTGTGACCGTGGAAATACATTTTTTTCATATACCGAATACTTTTAAGTAGTAGTATTTGTTTATATGATTGAATAGTAATTCTGTACACCGCGAAGTAATTCATATAATACTATCGAATACTCCTAATTGCGCATTTATCAGGTCAAACTGAACTGTTAAGTAGATTTAATATGTCTTTTAAATATTAAATTAATATTAACATCTTTATTATTTAACAGTAATGCTTAGTAACTTATAGTACGTTAAAATAAAGAATGCGATAAATATATGGCATATACTAAAGTAGTGACCAGCACAGAAGTTTCCAAAGCTTGTTTTTCAAACACTTATTTAATGTAGCTTTTAAATAAGTAAAAACTAGTATGGATACAGTATTTCTTACCGTGAGAGGGGAGTGTAATATCTGCATGATTCTACCGCGGGGAAAATATTGTATGACGTTACCGTGAGAGGGGAGTGTAACATCTGCATGATTCTACCGCGGCGAAAATATTGTATGACGTTACCGTGAGAGGGGAGTGTAACATCTGCATGATTCTACCGCGGGGAAAATATTGTATGACGTTACCGTGAAAGGGGAGTATAACATCTGCATGATTCTACCGCGGGGAAAATATTGTATGACGTTACCGTGAGAGGGGATGTAATAACTGCATGATTTTACCGTGCGGAAATTATCATATGATGACATCATGAGAAGGCAGAGTTCTGTATGATTTGACCGTAGAGGAAGTCATTGTATGAGAGAGGACGTTTACATTTGTATTAGTCAAAAAAATCCTTTACACTTCCAGAAAATTCATTGTAAAAAAAAATCTTTAAACTAAATGAATATTAACTCTAATGATGAAATTGCTCATAATAAAATATATCGAATCTGGGTAAGGGTGTATGGATGGTTACACTCTTTCGCCCCATTGTATTTTGCTTTACTTAAAAATGTCGGGTTTTGAACTTGAAATTCTGTTAACTTTGTGTTATTTATTAAAACTAAATACTAAGTAATACAACTTTAAATATATGAATACTTAATGAAAGTACGATTTATATTACATAAAATGAAAAATTTCAATTTTTTTTAGCAATTTAATTACAATAGGAATAATACAACAAAATATAATATTAAATTTGCATGAATATTACACATTTCAAAATGAAACCAGGTTCATAGAATTACGTATTTATTCACCGAAGAAAATCACCATAAGGAATATTTTCCTCTCGCAGTACATACAAATATGAATGCTCTGCATCTATCAGCAATTATGGTTACGTTACGTTTTAAATATTAATTACTATATTTTTTTACACAAAACAATTGTTTTTAAAAATAGAGAATATAAAAAACGCACTGAAATCACATTTCATAATACGAAATAAATGCATTACGTAATAGTAATCATAGATAAATGAAAAAAAAAACACAAAAATTGTCTACTTAAAACTAAATATAATAAATAAAATCTAAAATCACTAGTAATACTCATTATTAATACCTAACATTAAATAAATAATAAAAAATCTTTTCTAATTCCACACTCTTCGACACGAAACTGGGGCTTAGTATAACGCCATCTAGTGACATATATACATGTAACACACAAGTATTGCGTTTTAACTACATCTGTTAAGCAAAATTAGCAACTTTGATACCAAAACTTAATAGATATTCATTGCAAGTGAATAAGGTAGATTTATAATTAGATATATTGGAAAAATACTAAAAGTAAATTTTTAGCAAACTTTAAAAACTACTGAATGTACAGTCGTATCTCAAAACTTTAAACACTCTCGGAAGATGGCGTCATAACACAATAGAAGATTTGTTGATTACAACTGGTAATTACCCATTCCTTTAACTTTAAGAGAAGATGTGACCTAAAATGGTAGAGCACTATACACTTAGACGAACTCTGTACCCACTTATAAGATAGTTAAACTTTTCTTTTCAATGCCATTTGTACAAGAAAATCTGATATATAAAGTTGTTTAGAATAAATACGTAACTAGAACAAACCATAATGACAGGAACCAAACACCAGAATAGGATGTGAAACATAATATTTCTAAATAGTTATTGTTGTTCATTAAATCAACTTTTACGTAACCATTGATAGAGGGCACTGTCAGCAATATTGTTTTGAGAAGAGGAACAAAGAATAAATTGTGACACATCTAAAAATTACTTAATTGAAAATGGGATATAGGGAAAATAACTGATTCCAAGCATATTTTGCCGGGAAATTTAACGCGTGGCTGAAAACCAGCGCTGTTTTCATAGGTACGGTGACACCTGGTCTCTTGTCATAGGTTTACTTTTTATATTTGAAGAGTTTTTTGTACACTATTATTTAAAGATATTTTTTTTCTTTCTTTCTTTCATATTATATTTCGAATTTTTACTAGAACTTTTAAGCCAATGAAAAGGGGTATTGTAAGATTGTTTATATTAGAATGGTCACCGCCAAAAGGCATCTTTGTGTACGGTTTTCTCAACTGTAGGAGAGATATAGCCCAGAGCATGGTAAAACAGAAGTAGTGGAGCCCTTGAGTACGTCAGTTTATGTAAAATCTTTGTTTATTTAATAAACATTGTCCTAAATTCGAATAGTATTAAGAAAGGTGATTTCATTTCGTTATTTATTTACATTTACTCAAATGTATACGTTTTATTGCTTCTCGGAAATAACTAGTTAAATTGAGCTACAATCATCTCTCGAATTCTAATAATGCATAAAAGATTATTTTTTTTAAATTCGTTTCTGATTTTTGGTCTATCACATTAACCCGAGAAATATGTGAATAACTGTGTAAAATTGTCACTCAAACATATCATCCAATTAGTTTCACCTAAAGCTAAATTTGCGAGGACAAGAATGCATGTGAATGTTTCCTTGACCATACTATATGACGCAAGTCTCTAAGGAAGTTTTTAGATATTTGACGCTATCATAGTTCTATAAGGTTAAAAATTGTATCCAAGTCGAACGGAGATAACCAACGAGATTAAAAATTAAAGCAAGAATGTCTAAATAATCAGATACACATTATTTGATTTCAAGCGATACATACAACATATTATATTTTTTTCTACATAAAATTTATTCAAGGAACAGTAATTTTACAACTCGAAATAACTCATTTTTGTCGTATACGATTAAAAAGAACGTACCTACAACGATTTAAAGAGAAGTTTTAAAAATTCTGATAAAATCCAATGTTATCACGGACCTTTGAATTTCTAAAACTATATATACGAGGGAGATGGCGGTATATGCACGTCTCTTTCCAATCATTAAATGACTATATCCCATTATGAACTAACAGATAACCTAATTTCCAAAGCTATATACATTCACAGCACACATAGAACTGGTACTATATAGACGCGATATTTTTTTATATATTTTACTACGATTATTTTAATCACAAAAAAAAATTATTACATTTACTTTGATTTATCTACATTTATTTATCCGAAGGTGTCCTCGATGTTATCATTATTATAATTACATCAGAATATTATGTTATATTCGCCAGAATTTTCCTTTATTTATTTAAAAAGAAATTTATAACATAATAACTTGAATTCAATTGGTAAATACATAATATTAGTGCAATCAATTTTAATACAACGATGTATATTTGTCTTCATTGAGTCAATCTTTTGAAACTGTCTAATCTTAATACATTATTTCGAGCTGCTTTCCAGCCTTTTAACTCCAAGAGTTAGGTCAACCCCATATATTATACATGACAGCTCAAAGAATATTAGGTTATGGTTCCACGTTATGGTATAGATTATGTAGGCAATTGGGTTTATATAAAAATGTACTTTCAAATGTTTTGATATTAATTATTTAATGTAATATAACAGGTTTAATTTCTTTTTTAATTATAAACGATTTTTATTTATCGTAAATGAAAAAAAAGCATCAAAACCCGATGTCATTGGTCGTCTCGTTTCTGACGTCATTATCCTAAAACAATTACACGTATGTATTGATTTATAGCACTGTATCAGCTTCATGTAATGATGCGCCGTAATAAACATTATGACGTCACACGCAACCAGGTTTATTCGAAAACTGTGTTTGATACTGGATTTAAAATTTCATTTTCATTTTTATAATTATTTTTTTATTAAGTATAAAAAACTGATATAGTTTAATAATATACATGATCTCGATATTAGTTTAAAAAAATAAAATAGCCTTTCAAAAACCCAATTGTATAACCACTGGGAAGGAAAACTTTTATCGACATAACAATTCCATTTTTTATTACCGCTTAAGTTGTTCAAGCCTATTATGACTGCTTGGTAATTCATATTAATACGAAGTGATAACAGTGTCTTAAGTCCATTAATGTCCATTTTTTTATCTTCGTAAAATCGTCATGAAATCTGTAATTGATATAGTCTACGATGTTGAATATTTAAGGTACGTGTCACCGATTCATCGTGCCCGCTGATTCGATGCTCCGTTCAGGCTTCTAAGTTCGGTGTAGGGTTTCCTCTGAGAGAGTAGCTTCATGTCTTCGCCTGAACTAAAAGCGATGTACTCTTTCCGTTTCCTGTATACCATTAACCTGAAAAAAAAAAGATTTTTATAATAATAGCTTTCGATAACATTTCTTGTATCTTCTATATTATGTATATTAGTATTATAAAGCCGAAGAGCTTGTCTGGTTGAACGCGTTAATCTCGGGAACTACTGGTCCGATTTGAAAAATTATTTCAGTGTTAGATAGCTCATTTATCGATGAAAACTATATATCATCACGCTAAGACGTAATAAAGGCGGAGCACGAATGAAAAATGTTTCAAAATCGGGGTTAACGTACGTATTATTTATATTTTCACCTTCTAAATAAAGGAAATCAGAAAGCCCAAAGTAACCGTACCACGCGGACGAAGTCGCGGACAGAAGCTAGTAATTTATAAGTTTATAGCGGTCATTATCAGCCTGTAAGAGATCTACTGCAGGGCTATAGGTACCGACGGAAGGAGACGAATAATCACCACGCCAGTCCACGAAGTATTGGCGATTTCAAACTCTGAGAAATACACAGTTCTATATTTCCCCACATACGGTGGTACCATAAGAACATTTCTCAGGTTCAGCTTTCCTCACGATGTTTTCCTTCACCGTCAGTCGATAGTGTACCAATCTAAATTAGTAAATATACGCGAAGTCTAAAGTAGTCTGGTGAAGCTGTTAAGACCTTGCTAGGTCAATAGCGTAATCAGTTCGAAAGAAAAAAAAAACGCGAAGTTTAAAAACCTCATCTGGAATTGTTTAGTGCACTGTGCACAACTTCAGTTGTGGTTTGAGCCTACGTGACGCCTTTTTGTTACAAGTCGACGGTGAGCCAACTAGGCTATATATATATGGTAGGCGCTTTGTGGTCCAAGTTTTATATCTTATTATTGTATGATTTTGGCGCTCCCTGAAATTGTCGCCCGGAGCGGTTGCCATAGTTTGCCCCTTCCCCAAATCTGGTGCTGACGTAGAAACGTAAAAAATCTACAATATAGGTACTTTGATTTTTCCTAGAATTAACGGCATAAAAATATACTACGTATGTAAAACTTTTGATCCTTTCATTTTACATGGAAAGCTATTAAGAAAATCAAAAAAGAACGCGGCCAATCTTCGTCTAGCAGTTTCTATTTGTCACTGTGGTTACGTTGTATATTTATGAGTACATCCGTAATAACGTCTTTATGATTAAATAAATATATTCCTCCTGACATTTAAATAGTTTTTAATGATAAGGCATATACGTAAATTACTTGTTTGTAGAATAATATATCTTTGTTTGGCCCGAAAACATTGATAAGTCGAAACACGTACTTTTCACGACAGCTTTTTTATGTTTACTGCTATATATTACATACTAAGTTTTGATTAGGGCTTTACAAGCGTAGATTTGATACATGCTTTAGAATATTGTTTCCCAAAAATGAACTGACACTTTTATAGAAGGTAGGTATCCTTTAATGTACCTCTGGCAACGTGTATGCAAGATTTCATGTGTTTCGGTTGAGTTGTTAAGGTGTAAAAGCGTGACAAACAAACTCACATTTATATTTACAATATTAGTAAGGATTAAACGATGTATTGTTAAAACTGCCTAACAGACAATGCAAAAATAAGCGTCCGTGTCTAGAAGTATGATATTTTACAAAGCAGGTTCTTAAAAGAAAAAAATTACGGACGTAAATAATTTTTTAAGACAGAAAATCCCAATATCGCTGCCGAAAGGGCATCCCTACACGAAAAGTACTAAAATAAATGTACAGTTTTCAGAGAAACTAGACCAAGTTTAAAGAAAAATATCTCTAGTAACCGAAACATAGTAAAAAATGGCATATTAATTTATAAATCATGTCTGTTTGTATGACCACGGAATAAATAGAAATTAAACATTACTTTAAGTTTCCTCAATGACCACTCAAGCTTTATCCTGTAAAGGTGGAACGATAACATTTAATTTACCTGCGGAATTAGGTGGTGATAGAATACGAACCAAGCCATCGAGAAAGACTAGTTTTATATAATAACAACGATTTATCGTATGACGTGTATTATCAAGGTGTTTACTTAGCAGATGTTCTGCAAATGTCGCATTGTTTGTTCCTACAAAGACTATGTACAAACGATACATGCGGCATTGTTTACTACCAGTATGCATAGAGTCATAGACCGACTTTTTTATTGCAAAGCGGCTGATCAAAGTTTTATTCGATGACTTCATTATTAGTGCTGTTAACCCCCGGACTATCCAAAACCCTAACGCTGTTATTACAAAAAAGTTAAATACGGACTGAATACTTGCATTTTTTTTTTCTCGAACTGACTATGCTATTGGCATTTTTAGAGGCCTCTACAGCTTCACCTGACTACTGATACTTGCTTTAAAAAGGCTTCGTATTAAATACACAGCGCTCGCCCGAGGCAAGTTGGTGTTATTATTTTTCGCTAGTCTAACCTAACTAAAGCGAGACAAAAGAGCTAGATGACGAACATTCAGCGACCGCGGTGCATTTAATACGAAGCCTTTTTAAAGCAAGTATTCAATACGTATTTAACTTTTTTGTAATAATACCCTAAAGGTTTAAACTCCATACAAACAAATGTAGACCTTATGACTTCATTACATAGTATAAAACAAAGTCCCCTACCGCGTCTGTCTGTCTGTTTGCGATAAACTCAAAAACTACTGAACGGATTTTCAAGCGGTTTTCACCAGTGGATAAAGCGATTCTTGAGGAAGATTTTAGTATATAATTTGTCAAGGTTTTTTTTTATAATAAGGGCGGGACAACGTCTGCCGGGCCCGCTAGTACTGTATAAAAGACTTGACATATTAAGTTTTTAAAAAATATCGTAGTGTTTAAAAAAAAATTTAATATAAAATTATAATTTTAAAAATTATAGAATACATGATCTGCCATTTTGAGATATGGTTCTTAAAATACTTTTCCGTAGGTACGATTTTGCAATAATTTTCTTACGTAATTGTCCCGAAAATTACAAATACAATAATAAAGAATTCGCCATAAAGGCGTAGTAACCCTTCTGCAGCGCTTACATACATCGGTAATTAATTTTTATTCATATATATATACATATATATATATATATATATATATATATTATATAAATATATGTTTGTTTGTTTGTTACGATTTAACGCCCTAAATACACAACTGATAATTATGACATTTTGGATACGAGTTTTATATAACCAGCTATATATATACCAGATAACCAGCCACGTATACAGAGGGGGGATAGTTGGAATTTATGCCCCCCCCCCCCCCCAAATTGACGTTACATATAATAAACGGGATCATAACCATGCTTTGATTTGGTTGTTTCAATGTTTGCCCCCCCGAACCAAAAGGTGGGTACGTGCCTGGATGTAGCGTAGTTTCTATCCAGAAGAAAGTACCGTTATTAAACAGGCGGGCAAAAATTAGATATAAACATTTCCAGTTCGATATATCGCGAATATTATAAATTAAAAAAATATGATAACATATGTAATATATTTTAGATTTTACATTTTCAACTTACTACCTATTTGGGTGACGAAAAAAAAAAATGAGAACCACATCTCGATTAATGTCATTCCGATTCCATTATATACACTAATTCAATCAGAGTTATTTAAAAAAAAATAATCTTGAAACAGTAAAAAAAAATTATTATGAATCATGCTGTATATGAAAAGTGTCATAGATAATAGTCGTTTCAAATTAATGCGCACGCGCAACGTGCTGCAGATAGGTCGAGGAAGTATCCGCACTTCTCTGTCGACCGTCGAGTTGAGAGGTAGTACTCTATTTTTATAAAACAAATAACTTATGATCATTCAAGTAAATAACTATTATTTGGGGTAAGATATTAAGTTTTCTTTTTTTAATTTTACATTTTTATATGTTGAAGATTTATATGCTGTCCATTGAACTATAATTTACCAATACATGGTGACGTACTGTTTATTATATAGCGTTTGTCAACAATTTCATCTGATATTAGATAACGGCATGGTCTAAGGTGGTCAACATGTTAAACCTACACGGGACTGTCTCAAGTGCAGCTTCCTAAATACACTTATAGGTGCTTGGCGATAGGTTTTCAACTCGAAGGTGGTAACTAGCCAGGTGAGCTTAGAAAAAGCCACAATGCCTATGGTTTTATCAAGCTGTGTTCCTTCACCGATAGCTGTGACTCATTCGCAAAGATTCAAAACCACGCCTATCGGCACAGTGCCCGAATATGCTAATCACTAACCCATCAGCTACATCGCTCCAAAATTTCGAAATTGCATGACAATTCAAAGACTCGATTTTCGAATTAATAAAGAAGTTACATAAAGTTGTTTAGTTTATTGGTAAAAACATAAAGCAAACAAACCAACTGAGCACCTCTTTACTGAAGTAGGTTAAAAATCCTATTAGTTAATGTATAAAAATGTGGAATATCAATCCGATATGTGTAGGTTCGAACCCCGGCATGTACCAACGAATTTTTCAGAATTCGCGTACATTCACCAATTACACTGTCGTCTGACGGTGAAGAAAACATCGCGAGGAAACCTGAACCTGAGAAATGTTCTTGGAATACGGTATGTGGAAAATATAGAACTGTGTAGAATTTATCATGCCCATACCTTCCTTTTGGAAGAGGCCTATGGCCCTAAAGTAGGTTTCTTAAGAGACTGATGGCGATGAATGTTACCTTTACTGTTAATTGCTACAGTCACGCAAAATTTATAACATGTAAATTAAGTTATGTTTTAACTAACCCATTCAATACCGGTTGTATTGTTGGGCATTAAAAAAGGGTTAATCGAGTCCAAATCTAGATCCATCTCAGAAAGAATCCGTATCGAATGGTCATAGTCCTATGTCAGTACGTTTTGAAGTTATTGAACCTCAAAATTAACGTCTTTTTATTATATATGTATATATAGATTATATATAGATTATATATAGATAAAACAAATATAGTAGGGGTGCGAATATTCGAATACAGGAATTATTCGATAGCGAATCGAACCGAATAATTCGATTCGAAATTCGGTTAATTCGAAATTTACGACAACTGTAACTTTACGATTTTAACTAATTAGGTATTTATCAAATAACCAATTATAAATATACATAAGTTCTATAGATACCTGTATTAGTAAAAGGAATTTTAATTAGACTAGTTTGAAAATTTACAATAAATAAGAAAGTTCACTTTTTATTTTATAAAATTATTTAATTTCAGTTTTTAATATTAAAATTATTGGGAAATATTATATTTTTTCCTATAACGAGTACTTTAATAATTCTTTCTTATTAAAAGAAGAATCGAATAGTTCAAATTATTCGATTCGTTCGAATTATTTCAATATTAAATTAAATTAGAAAAGAACATTATTATTTGAGCATTATTCACACGTCCCTATATAGCTTATTAACATAGCTTGTGAAAATCACCGTGAAGGTTACATTATAAAGAGAACGCTTTGCAATAATTCAATGTAACCAGGTCATTATTATGTTAATTAGTAATTATATAGCAGAAAGACATTTCATTTTATATTATGCGACAACTTATACACTTTAATATCTAATCATGTTATCTTTATTCAAATGAGAACTGAACATTACATTTTAGAAATGTTATCACCGGTGTTCCTAAAATCTCTCATTTGAGAATAGCTAGCACGAAATCTGTGGAAGTTATTTTTTTATATTTTAATTACATACAAATAACTGCCCGCAACTTTGTTCGTATTTACTGCAGTAATTATTAATCCCATTCAAATTATATAAGACTAGCTGTGGCCGCGATTTCGTCCACGTGGAACCAGATCTACAAAACAGTGACTAATAAAGTCATCTAAACTAAGTGTAATTACTTTTTTGGAACTGACTAAGCTGTTGACCTGGACAGGACTTTACAGCTTTACCGAACTATGAAGTCTATTTACTATCTACTTTACTTTCGTACTTAAGTTGCGTCGTTATTAAAATTTCAATAACTCTCGATAGAAGGAACCGATTTTAATGAAACGAAAACTAAATGCTATTCAAAGACATGCTTTATGATTTTCTTGAAAAGATTTTATCATGTACGCAGTACTTTATCAGTGATGCGTGTTCAAACAAACAGACAGACGTTTAAAAAAATGATTGAATGCAAACATTTTTTTTTAATACAAAGTCTAAAAAGTATAGACTCATTAGATTTACATTCTTATTATATGTATAGATTGTTAAGTATTTAGTAAGATGTTAGTCTGTAATGCTAATAGTCTTTATTACGCTTAAACATGGTTCAAATGACACTATATTATTTAATAGCTGTTAGGAGGTAGTAGTTAAAGGTCACGAGTAGATTAGAAATAATAGCAGGGAACATGAATTTTGAAAAGTTACCAAAACTCTCTGGAATCTTTCTGATCGGGACGCCACTATTTCGCTACAGCACTGATTTTGTATAAAGGTAGTAACAATCTTTTATAAAGAGGAGCAGATGTCAAAGTAGGAGAAGAAGAGAGAAGATTGTTAAGTGACAAAGAGTTAGAAGATAGAATAAAACTAACAGCAACGCAGTTTCTGGATCGTTCAACAGCCGATTCTTTCCCATACAATAATTTAATGACATCAGAGCAAATTCAAATGGCCATATAACTGCTTGAATGTATTTGATTATTATTTATTAATAAACGTTTCCATTTTTTTGTGTTTCATTTCCATCGTCCGTATAAGCAACACTGTTTTAAATGGAGTACAAGAAAACAGTTAAAAATATTTCTACATTGTTCTATGAATATGTATTTATGATATTTGTGTTTATACCAGATATATTTATGGCATTTCTGTACAAATGTTCTGAATCATAATTATAAGAAAAAGCGAACATTGTTAAACTCTCTTCCAATAATCATGATCAAGATAACATGACCATTCATGGTAACTATAGCAGAATCCTTAGATGACTGGCTTTGTATGGTAGTAATTGCAAAGGCTCTGTGAGTTCGATAAGGGGAAAACAGGTAAGACATAAAATTAGAGCTCTAACAGTTAAGTTGCTGATGTTGTAAATAGTTATTCATTGGTGAACGTGTCTTTATATGTCTACAATATGTTTGACCTTGTAAACAGTTGCAATTAACAGCCACGATACAAGGTCATTACTACAAAGCCGATGCTACATAAAGAAAACTAACACAATGCAAACGCAGCAGGATTAAATAAATTACAGGAATTATGCGATAAAACTGTAGAACAATGGTGACTATCCAAAATAACAAAGTATGTAGAAATAGCCCGTAAATTACAACATAGTTCCGGTGCACGTCTTTACCTACCACTCAAAAGTAGATTGAGCCATTGCGGACGCTCTAGTAAGTATTACATGGCTCCGCGTTGAATAGAACGCAGATTCTTTTTGCGATTTAATTTGTTTAATACTTTGCAGGGTTTTATCTTTTGACGACAATCTCATGTTAACATCATCTAAGATGACGATGTGGTCCAAGATGGGAAAAACACTAACTTCTTTTAGTGTAAGCCCCGGTTCCTTCACAAGAATTTGAATCCACGTCGTTTAACGCGCTATCCGAACACGCTAACCACTGATCAATCATCGCTTTGCTTTAATGGGAAATTTTGGGAGAATAATAGCAAAAAGGTTGCTCACTAAAATCCCACACAGCAAATTCAATAGGGACAGTTTCTAAATGTTTATTTTCTTGTTAGTCGCAGAGTCTCCAAAAACGCTTACCTTTGTTATATCTGATATATACTTAATTCGACCATTAATTACATAGTTGCTCAATTTCAATAACCACGATCAAGGCAGAGATTATTTTTATTTCAATAACGCATTTGGAAATCAGCTCGAACTCTTCCATGAGTTTGAAGTATCAATGGAAGATAATGTGCATAATGCAATTATAGAGGAACCGATCTGTATCGATGGTTGTATTTACCGTGAAGTATTTTCTGGGGTTACGACTTATTTAATTAGCTGGACGTCGCCAGTTATCATCACATGAAATTATTATCAAATGTTAAGCATGTCAAATCTTAAATGTATAAAAAAATAATTTACATATTTCCTTTATGTCACAAAAGTTGCTTAAAATTTTGAAGTGGCAAATAAAACAAGTGCGATGGAAGAACAATCGTAACAAAACAATACGTCAGCATAAAATTTTCCACAAAATAGTATAGTCAAATAATACGCAAAGCAAATAGTCGATTTGCATACCAAACAAAGCGCTTTACTAATATTGCGAAAACAAAGTTAACGAACACTAATTCCTATGTATAATAGTTTGCTGAATTAAAAAAAAAACAATTGTAAATGATAATATGCTATGCATTGTGTTGATTTGTTTTATGTTCAAGTTCTTTGTTCGAGTTAAATACAAATTAATAGGCATTGTCGTCCTGATGGTCACCATCGACTACCTAGTAGGCTAGTGAAGCCTTGTCTAACAGAAACAGTTTTTAACACAGTAACCTATAACACCTAAAACAGTTGTTAATAAAACACATACCACATTTGGAGATCATGGTAATAATCGGTGAGCAAATCCTATAATATTTTTAACCGACTTTAGGGAAGAGTCTCATGGTTTTGTTCTTAATGTTTTGGTACATGAGAACTTTGTCATTTATAATTCGATTCGGAAAGTTATTTTTTATTGCAAAATGGATATTCTAAAGTGGCTCTCATTTTAGTCTCATCAGCATCGGCCCTTGGACTTCGAATATATACTAGGAAACCCCACTAAATTGAACAGGAAATGTATAGAAATTGACATATTAGTAGGTTTATGACAAGCCAAGATTAAGTACGTACCTAACTATGGTCAATGACGTTCTGGTGAATAATTAGAGAAAAATTATTTGAAGTCTGTTTTTGTTAAAAAAATTCCTTACATTAATTACACTATACTTAATTTAGTTAGCATTATATAGGATAGTTATTGTGGAACATTGAATTGGAAATAATATCACGAAGTTATCATCCGAAGGATATTCGTAACTTTAGCTATATGTACTTGCATAATAGCTTAAATGTTGGATAATTTAAAAACCACTAACATAATCTCAAACTGAATTGAACTATATAATCGTAACACTCACACTGATAAATACTATAGTGTTGCTATTTGCAAGAAGATGAAACTAATACCATTATGAATATAAAATAACGCTGAAAAGGTGGAGAATGATTAATATGAAATTAAATCGGGAACAGAATAAAAAACAATGACGGGAACTTTTTGGGAACTTAATAGGTATACTCTGCGTTTATTCTCTACATCATTACAGAAAACTTCGATATCAATTGACAGGAGCTTTGACGCGATCCAATTATCAACTTATTTTACAAGCGACAGAAGACAGCAACGTGTCCAGAATTATTGATTAAGCACTAAGGTCCAAGTTGTAATAGTATAACTATATAACTAACCAAGGATAGAACCAGTAAACGCGTTACAATCCATGAAATAAAATGTTCCTTTGAAAGACGTCATAGGTAAAATTACAGGTTAAATTCATTATCTAGTTCATCAGATGAACATTTCAAGAGAAATCGTATTACGAAGGTGGGAGTCAAGTTTGGACAATTACTAACTCAAAGACAGTCTAACAACAGTAAAATTTCGCAAGGAACGCAATACGTACCATATAAAGACTGATAATTATAATTTTGACATCTACTATCCACTAAATTGATTTTAAACTACTATTACGTTACCAACTTTAAAATCAATTGAAAGATTTCTTGACATTTTGGGTAAAACAATACAGAGTTGCTAAATGCAGTAGAACCGGTAGATGGTTCGCTTAAAGAAGCACTGCTAACTGGAATAGAACTAGTGGATGATTAGATCGAAGAAGCACTAACACCGAAACTATTTATTTTACTAAGATATTTAGTTAGCAATAAAGATTAGCATACAAGTCATTACAACTCAATCCGCAGGACTGGATACCTATTCATGATACGCATTAGTTAAGATTACTATTTTATAATATATCATTCTTATTTGAATGTTTTTTTTTATATATCATAGAAGACAAACGAACAGGCGGGTCACCTGATGTTAAGTGATCACCGCCGTCCTTAGTCACTAGCTACACCAGAGGAGACCCAAGTGCGACGCCAGCCTGTGTTTGGGGGAGAGGGAGGGGAGGTGGGCCTCCGGCGGTCTCATTAACCGAACGAAACGCAACAATGGAAGCACTATTACTTCACGTCGGTGTTTCTGTGAGAGGGTGGAACAACCCCGGGCGAGTTAACCCATTCATGCAGAAACCATTAATAGCTACAGCTTGGCTCTACCACCTATAAAAATAATATAGCTATATTTGTAATAATATAGCTACCTATGGGCTAATATTAGCAACCTACCTTTTTGCGAAGCTATAGTATTAAAAAATTATATATCGCAAGTGTTTAATAAATGGGCATTGTCCTTTGCAGCAATGACCTTGTTAGATACTACGTGAGTTAAATGACGGTCATATAACATGATGGGTTAATGTCAGGGCCGTTGGCTATCAACAAAGGACACAACAAATCATCATCCGAGACGGGACGTACGTTATTACAGAAGCGTAAATTGCTGCAACGATTAGATAAATATAGAAAAAGAACTCACAGAGATGATATTTTATCTTAGTTACACATAGATAGTGTTAGAGTAAACAAAATAGATAGCAAATGGTTTTATAAATGTGTTTAAAAATATATAATATTGATAACTAAGGTTTGTTCACACAAAAACCTCCCTTCGTATGTACATATCTATATATCCATTTAAAACCAACAGGTATAGCAGGTACGGATATGGGTATAAATATAAATAAGTTTTTATAAAGTATTTGTGAATTATATTTCCAGTGAGATAGTAACATTGTTTCGAGAGATCTTGAAAATTCATAGCTCTTTTATGCGTTTAAGATTGCAATGGGTTCCGTCTCATGTAGGATTATAAGGAAATGAGAAAGTTGATGTTTTAACAAAGTTAGCTTTAGCAGAAAACTCAGAGATGAGTATTCATCCACATTATTCAAAGGCATTATATAAATGTAAGATAAGGTGTCATACAATGTGGAAAGAATATTTTAATTTGACCTCAAGAAAGAAGGGGATTTGGTATCGTACTATACAGTGTCAGCCTCCACCTGTACCGTGGTTCGCAAAGGCGAATATAAAATGAACATTACTTATTTCTACTTTTAGATTACGGTCCGGACACATTCCATCAAGGAAATTTAAACACCTTATGAAAATTATAAATTCACCAATTTGCAACGAGTGCGGTAAGATTGACGACATCCATCATCTTTTGAAAGAGTGCAAAAAATATGAAATTGAGAGGATGCGTTTTATTAAACAGTATAATATTAATATCGGGGATGTGGGTGTGTATCACAGTATTCTGTCAGAACCGATATCGGATTGTTGCAAAAAGCTGTGTAATATATTTAGGTTTAGTAGTTAGGCTATTTGTGTTTTTAGATTTAAGAGTTTTAGTTGTATATAGATATAAGTTACGATGGAACTGACAAGTCAAAAAACGATAAAAATCCCTTAAAAAAATAAAGAGAAAAAACAAAAAAAAAGACTAACTCTCAAGGTATCCTTGTTGAAGCAAAACATCCTATAGATGATGTTGAGAACTTAGCTGCTTTTGTGCAACATCTTGTATGCATAAAGTCCTCTAGATTGCTTAAACTTAGCTCAGTTAAATGTGACATTGGAGGTCATTGTACGTATATACTAGTGCTACTGAAGTGTCAATTGGTTTTAGGAAATACTTTCATTTCAATTCCAGTAAATAGGTTGTGGAAAGAAAAGATTATAACGCAAAACTGCATTTTCGACAAACACGGCCACCCTTTAAGGTACGTGTACACATATAATTGAAGTGAATTACTTCACTGTGCTTCACGAATCTCTAAAATCAAGTTCGATTCACTAGTTACATTCGTGCGTATTTTAGGAAAATATAAACTCCAGAAATAGCCATAATGTCACCTCCGATGGATACGTCTAACAGGCCTTCTGCTTTCTCCGTTCCTTACAATATACAACCTTACCACAATGACTATAAAGAACCTAATAGTTAAGCTACGTACGCAAGATTATGGACATTCACCGAGTAAGAATATTTTGTGGCCAGTTTCCACAGAACAAAGAGCACTACGTAAGACAAAGAGTAGTACAGACATTACAGGAGCCACTCTCCAATCAACGACAGTCTCTGCCAACTAATAGCATACAATTTTTTTTTTTCCTATACAGTAATGTACCCTTTGTAGTTTATGATGATTTAAGGAACTAAGATGTTACGGTAATCTGACAAAGCCCACTAAGATGGACCTTTCCGGTTCCACTGCGGTCATCTAAATTTTTAGATTAATTAAATAATATTTGGATGTGAAACATCGCAAATGTAAGTAGACCATTAAGGATTATACAAGTTTACACTATATTTTGTATTAAAATAAGACTTATGTTTCGAAGCAGAATGCAATAAATAACTAAAAGACAAACATAACCTGTATTATTTCTAAAAATATCACACACTGAGACCGGACATATCACAGATAATAACAATCCTACGGAAGCAGTACGTCCTGAGAACGGCTCTGTAGTTATTTAATCTGTGGGTGACTGGTTCAACTAGACTAAAGCGGCGCAGGACTAGTGAAGAAGGAAACACTAATAACTGAAATATATTAGAACTACTGTTGTATTTATTATGATTGTTGATTGAATTATTTCTTAATGTTATGTAAGTTATAAAGTAATTAAATGGTTGAAGAGTAAAGTAATACACAAAATACACAAGTAGTACGACGTAAAATTACGTATAGACAAATTAGATTGGATACTTAGATTTAATTGCATAACTATTAATATTATGTTTGTCAGAATAACGACGAAAGTAACCAATTTTTTAAAATTATAAGTAAAAAATCGCTGTGAGTTATCCCCAAGAGATAGATATACATATACCATCGTAGATTTTTCTGTAGACATCTTTGAGATATACAATTCTGTAGTACACTATTTTTATGTAGCTTACAAAGCATAGCCAGTCTATTCAATATAAGCGCCCGAAAATTCCGTACGACTACATTAGAATACATAGAATACATCGACTTTTTTCTAGTTTATATAAATATAAATATACAAGCAGTCTATATATATATATATATATATCTTAATATATATATTTCTTGTGTGCGTGTGTATGTGACTGAACTCCTCCTAAACGACTGGACCGATTTTGATGAAATTTTGTGTGCGTGTTCGAGTGGATCCGAGAATGGTTTAGATTCACAATTGGACCCGGTAGGTGGCGCTGCGGTCGACTTTTAGGATTTTTTTGTTTTCAAGGCAGGACAACGTCCGCCCGGTCCGCTAGTATATATATATATATATATATAATATATATATATATATAATATATATATATAATAATAATATATATATATAATTTAGGGTGTGCCAAAAAACGACGATATTTTTTTTTTTGCTCTCAGCCCAAACTTATCTCAGAAGATGTCCCAACAAAACTCTTGTTAAAAGCGTAGCCCAAAATTCCAATTCTAAGAGGTTCTCCATCGAACTTAAAGTTTTCCCGTATAAATAACATGGAAAACATGGTTTTTTAATAAAATATATATATATATATATATATATATATAACATGAGAAGATAAACCAGATCGAGTTTCTTGCCGGTTCTTCTCGATGAGTGGGTTGTTTTCCGAACCGGTTGTAGCTTTGACGTTCATAAGCTCCTTCTCAGGGCCTAAATTGAATAAAGGGTATTTTGATTTTATTACTTTTTTCATTTTTGACAATTCTTTTTTAAACGAATGTATGGAATTTTTTTATTATTATATTTGGTACAAAAAATTCTCTTGAGTCCTATTTCTATCTCCAATATTTGATTTGTTATATAGCTTTAAAAACTAAAGTTTCCGGTTTTTTGCATTTTTTTAGCTAAACCGTAAGATTTAGACAAAAATTACCGTGTAAAAATATTGCTGGCGTCTAACCAGTCGCGCTGTATACAGACACGAAAACGATTTTTTTAGAATATATGTATATTGCACAAACTCTTACGGCTTTATTATTATGTAAATAAAATATTGCATATTAACATAAAATTTAAATATTTTCTATTTCAAATAATCTAAGAAATAATATAAACACACAATTAAACATAATACATATACAAGATACAGAATTAAAAGCTGTTTACATCTCTTTAGTAACTTAAATTAGCTGGGTAAAAATATTTTAGCATATTTATTTTTAATGAGAAATATCAATAACAAACACATATCGAAGAACAACTCTTATTATTTTTGTTAGTAAAAGCTTCAGGGTTCAGAAATAGAAAAAAGGAATCGTGTATTCTTTTAAAAACTGAGATTTCATAAAATATAGGTACACACATAGAATAAATATTTTTAAGAGTGTTATAAAAATAGTGTAATTTATAGAAATAACACAAACTCATCTATTACCGAGTTGTCAGATATAAAACGTCATTTGATTTTGACAGTTGTTTACAATCGCCGCCATATTGTATTTACGGTGACATTTATGTTAAATAAAATCCCGTCGTAACTTTTCCTAATACACACATACAATTAATATTCTGGTAAGGGTTATCCAAATAGATGTAAATGATAGAAATGACGCAAACTAATCTAACAGCGAGTTGTCAGATTCGAAATGTCATTTGATTTTGACAATTGAGTAAATTCTCCGCCATATTGTATTTGCTGTGACATATATTTATATATTAATAAATTCTGCGTTGGTACCTTTTCAAATGTTTTATTTAAAACCCTTTAATCAAAACATAATACAGTGTCTAAATACTAGTTTATATTACGTACATATGTAGTGCAAATTACCCTTCTACCAAAATATCTACTTCTATTGAATAATATCTACTTAAACGTTATAAATAACTTAAATAATATACTGGAAAGGTCTTACTTTATGAAGGCTTGCCGGAGGAGAACAAAAAATCCAAATAAAATGATATCTGTAAAGAAGGAAAAATAATTTAGTTTAAAGAATAATAGCTAATGCAAGAAATCTTTCTTCTATTATACTTCTATTAATTTGATTTTACATTTGATTTAATAGACTAACTCTTACAAGCGGAGTTCGTAATAATATCATACAATTTTTCAGCTTTATTCTGTAACTAGCCGATATAAGCGATTTCGTCTGCATCGTTTATTATGTTTATTTTAGGAACAGGGGGAAAAATATAGGCACCACACCGCTTGCCCCACTTCTCCACGGCAACGAAACACACATCGCCGAAAACGTAGTATTTATAAAAAAAAAACTTTAATAACAAAACTATAATTATTTTTTTAAATATAAAGACTACATGCCTAAGAAATAATAATAAAATCTCAATCGAAATCTATCGAGTAACATTTGAGTGATGCACACTCAACGGCAGACCTGTATTGTCTATTTGGTACAATATACAAAAGTGAAGTGGGTGGGAAATAATACCACGGAAAATATATTCCGACTTGCCACGAAACCTCTCTTGTAAGTTCTAGTAATACAGCAACCATCTTATTATTTCATTTAAATGATCGTAAACTAATCAAAAACATGATACTTATAACAAGATGGTCACCATCTCGTTAGTTCTTTGAAACGATCACAAACTTGTAATAGCATTACCTACTCGACAATGGTAGTAATAATCTACTATAACACAAACTAAAATATAAGTTAATAAATATGTTCGTAACGACGTTACTCACCTCACCCCAGCGTTCCGGCGGCCAGTGATGCTAAAACTACAAGTATCGCGGTCGCAACGCCCCCGGCGCCCACGTGCGCCCCGTACACCGTCCCCGCACCCGACTCAGCTTGCGACGTCCCAAACGCGTCCGCTGCAGATAACGCGTCTGTCAAATAGCCAAACGGTAAGCGCTGGGCGCAAACCGTGGGCTAATACTAGACTTGGGGGGCTTTGTATCCTCGTATTATGATTAAGATGATTTTAATTATACCTACATAACCTCTTTATAACTGAGTCGTTACATTTTAATCGTTTATATAACATGTATTAAAAATTAACATTTCCAGTTTTCATACACCGAGAACGAAGTTTGAATTTTATCGACCATAATGTTTTTAGGGTTTTCTATGATCTTTATATACACTTTACATGTACAAAATTTGAAGATCTTGTAAAATAACATAAAATATTAGGAACGGCTAAAATTGGAATTAGATCATTTTCAAATGTAACGACTCGATTAACCTTTTATATTAATCATAAATTATATTATATTTAAAACATATAATAATAGATTAGTATAAATATAAAATTATTAATACCAAGCTACAAGAACCCTTTTAGTCTACGATAGCCCACCAATTGCAAGCAATCCTAAAACATAAAAAAAAAAACAAAAAAATAGCTTATACAAATGAGTGCATAGCGAAAATATAAATAAACAAATGAAATATCTAGCTGTTTCGTAACTGCTTTATTAAGTGTGAATTATATATAAAAAATAATTATCCTATATAACAGACTTCTATGCCAAATCTTTTTTAAATTAGTCCAATCGTTCAAACAACGCAAATATTTATATTAACAGGTTTGGCTTTCATTTTTTTATAGGCATATTATGCATTGATGTGGTACCAGTACGGGTTACTTTTTTTTAACACTTTTATAAGTTTTAGTGT
This sequence comes from Antheraea yamamai, assembly GCA_036509395.1. Classification (NCBI taxonomy): domain Eukaryota; kingdom Metazoa; phylum Arthropoda; class Insecta; order Lepidoptera; family Saturniidae; genus Antheraea; species Antheraea yamamai. The sequence continues at coordinate 11,580,032 of AP028450.1, forward strand.
TTATGATATGGTAAATAGCGTAATCCTAGAGAGGACTGGCAGCAAGTGCAGCTGCTACAATACACCAACAGGTGCTTGAGAACTGAAGGCAATATTTTCCTTTACTGATAGCTCCGACTCAGTCCCAAGGATCGAACCTACATCGATCGACGAGGTGTCCGAATATGTCGTTAGCTGAGCCGTTATCGTTTATATCACTGTACTTATACATGTTAAAAACTAGACAAAGTGTTTTATTGGGGACTTCAAATTTCGAGATCACCAGTATAGATAAAGTTGAATTCGTCGAGTTATTTTTTGGATTCCAAAAGTATACACAACCTACGTGCCAACAGGCAAGCACAACTGTTTTGCAGTTTTTGACTAAAAACCTCTTTTAAGCGAGCAAAATATCGAACATCGAAAAATATTTTTTAAGCACAAAAGTATCGTGTTTACCGTAATAAATACATATTTATAAAACAAACGGATATCAATAACACTAATAATAAATATTAAATAATTCATTTCTGGATCCACAAACATAATATAAAATAACATACATAGGATAATCAGAACAGTACAATTTAAGACTATTGTTTAAAAAAAAAATGACAACTCATGACATATATTGTGTAATATATAAAAAATTTACTAAATTGTGCACACATGACATCGATAACAACATAAAATCAATGGGTCAGCATTTCTAAACTTTTCACTTATGGATTACTTAAAATACGTAGAAATGTAATTATATAGTTTTTTACACTTTTCTATTTCAAAATATCAGGCTAGAAATTTTGGAAAAATACCTAAATAATTCCGTAAATTATTTAAAGAAATTAAGAAAATACTTACTCGTTAAATACAATATAAATATTATTAAATGTTGGCAACCGCCTACGTTTCCGTGTACAAAATGTCATTAAAATAACCCCATCCCCGCGGCGCACCTTTTATATTCCTATAGAGTAATTATCTTCAACCCATTATTTTATTTTATTAAAATATCAGAAAATTTTATGATTTGTAAAACTATTACTCATATTTTGTATAGACATACAAAATATATGAATTTTACAAAATAACTCTATATTAATCATCATCTTCTTACCCTTATCCCACCTAAGTAGGGTCGGCACATGTTTTCCTTTTCCACGCTCGCCTATCAGATGTCATCTCAGTACCTTTTACACACAATCCATCCATATATTTTTCGGTCTCCCTCTACTCTTATATCCATTGACCGTCATACTCAAAGCTTTTCTAGTTACGTGATCTTCATCTCTCCTAATGACATGCCCATACCATCCTAACCTATTACTCCTTAACTTCTCTGTTACTGGTGCTACTTTCAAACTTCCTCTGATATATTCATTCCTAATCTTATCCATTTTTGTTACACCACACATCCACCTTAACATTCGCATCTCTGTCACGTGTAGTTTTCTCTCATCCGTCTCTCTCGTCTTGTCTATGCAACCATCGCTTTGGACCAGAGAACCGAGATACCGGAAATCAGAGCAGGTTGGTAAGGATATATCATTTAAAGCTATAGGAGAAAAACTGGATGGACCACCGAAGTCGCAAAACAAATGTTCAGTTTTTAGTCTATTGATTTTCAAACCAACATTCTCCACTTTTTCTCGCCCTTTTACCAGCCTACTCTGGACCTCGGTAGCATCTTCGCCGACAAGAACAATATCGTCAGCAAACAGCATACACCAGGGTGTCTCCTCCTGTATGTCTGATGTTAACGCATCCATAACAAGAAGGAAGAAATAAGGGCTTAAAGCTGAACCCTGGTGCAAACATACAGCCACATTGAAATTATCGGTAACTTCAGCTTCCGACCTAACGTGTGTTTTGGCTTGACTATACATACAACGAATAAGTTGTAGGTACTTCCCAGGCACTCTTTTCTTTTTCTGTGCCCACCACAGAATATCTCGGGGTACTCGATCATATGCCTTCTCCAGATCAACAAACACCCTATGCAGATTCTTATATACACGTCTGTATTTTTCACACAGTTGCCGAAGTGCGAAAATGGCATCTGTTGTCGCACGTCCAAGTATAAACCAAAATTGATTCCGAGTCACTTCAGTCACATTTCTTATTCGTCTCGCTATCACTCTTTACAAACCTTCATACTGTGTGACATCAGCTTTATTCCTCGATAATTGTTACAGTCCTGCACATCACCCTTATTCTTAAAGATAGGCACTATTACGCTATCGCGCCATACATTTGAGATTGCTTCCTCTAGTAACATATTTTCATGCATCCATCTACTTTTAAAAACTTCCATACTTCAACCAGTATGCCATCTGGTACAATAGCTTTTCCGTTTTTCATACCATTCACAGCTTTCCTTATTTCATCCTCACTTATTTCTTGTACAATGTCTAAATTTGACAGTACGGTCTGTAACTCTCCGGTCTTGTCATTTTCTTCATACATCAGTCTTTCAAAATAATTCTCCCAACGACTTTATATATATTATGCCCTCATCATTCATCAAAACTTTTCCTCCATCATCTTTTATACATTTAACAAATAATATCTCTTGTATTATTTTCTCTTACTTTTGCTAATCGATACAAATATTTTTGTGTTTGTGAGCTCTCTAGTGATTGGTACAAATCATCTTGTACTTTAGCTCTAGCAATAGCGACTTCTCTTTTTACATTTCTTCTACATTCTACATACATTATTCTCTTGTTTTCTTTAATCGTACTATCTTGGTCTTCAAGACATTTCCATTCATTGAAAGCCGTTTTCTTTTCTTTCAAAACCTTTTATACCTCTTCGTTCCACCACCAAGTATCCTTATCTATCTTTCCTCTTCCTTTCGTTACACCAAAAACATCCTTTGCTACGTTCCTTACACATATTGCCATTTCATTACAACATGCATTAACAGTTTTCGCTTCCATATTTTCCATTTTATTAACAACTTTTATTCTAAATTCTTTCGCATATTCATCTTTCTCTATTAGATACCATTCAGTTTTGGGTGGGGAACTCGACTGATTTCCGGCCAGTTTTAATTAAATTCAAAGTTTATAATAATATTGCTTGAAAATTACTTTGTATAATTGAAAAATACTTGTTTATAATCAAACCGTATAAAAACAGTGCATTCTGACGCATCTTCTGTCATTCTTGATATATGAGACGTTTGTAAAACCGTACTATTTTTATAAGAGCGATTGTTCCCATAAATAAAATAATAATAAATTAATTAAAGGGGCCCCGTGTAAAAGGTTTACAAATGCTGTATTAAAGAGTTATCTATATATGTGACTGTGAACGTACCGAGGCCACCGACTTCCGGATGAAATGAAGTATGAAAAGAAAAAAGCAGCAACATATTACAATTTAAAATATATTTATTCCTTATAATTGACGTGTAATGGTAGCCCAGTCCTTGGTCTTATTGCTTTGTTTTCAGACTTTATAAATGAAAAGGATATGAAATAAATAATCATATTCATTTAAAATATCTAATAAATTATATTCTACACTTATTCAGTAATTTAAAAATATTTCTTTGTAAGTGACTACTTGACATATTCCAGTTAACATTAAATAGGTGTAAAAATTAATTATTTGAGTTTATTAGAAGCAAATATCCACGTTTTTAAAGTAACTAATATGCGTATTAAAGAGATAGCTGGGACCATGTTTCAATTAGTAAAATATGACTGTGTACTCGGCTTTAATAGAATTAAAAAAATAAAAATTCCGGATCAATAATTTTTCATTTGTAAAAAGAAGGTTCTCGGATCTAATAAATTAAAATTAATTGAATAAATTTAATTTAACTACATCTAACTTCATCAGTTTAATTTGAATGTATTTAATTTAAATATGTTTTTAATTTAATTGTATTTAGTATTTTTATTACGTTGTACCAAAATCCGTTACAGTATAAACTGTCACCATCAATCCCACATTAGATACGACATAGTACCGAGCCCAGACTTTCCCTGAAAGAGTATAGTAATAACTAACCTCCGTATTTATTGAGAAGCGCCATCACGACTCCGTTGGTCCAGCCAAAACCTGTCTGCAGGACGTATTCACCACCACCGCCGATACCACCGAATATTGTTGCATCATACTGAAAGAATTGACCTGTTTAATCCCGATGTATACTCTTAATTGTATCAGTCAACTTTTATTTTGCTCAATAATACCATTAATATTGTTTAAGCCGTCACTAAGTGTGTCGTAACATTTCAAAATGAACGCGAATCCAATTTTAGACGTTCCTAATATGTTATGTTATTTTTGAAGATTATAAAATTTTGTACATATAAAATATTAAGAACATAAAAAATACGAAAAAACCTTATGGACGGGAAATTTTGAACTCGTTTTCAGTGTATAAAAATTGGAAATCTTAAAAAAAAAAAACTTGTCATACGAAATTAAAATTGGATTTAGCACATTATGAAATGTAACGACACCAGTATCTTGTTTCCTTTACGATGTAGTTTGGTTACTTAAATATTTCAAATTAAATTAAATTGTTATGATTATTAATTCTATGAAACGAAACAAAATTAAATTAAAATATAATATAATCTTTTAGTCAGACACAAATTTACAGCAAACAACAAAGCAAAGCAGTATTATTTTATAATACTTTTCTAATACTATCCTATTTTCTTCTATTTAGGGTTGTCAAATTTAATTAGACATAATGCTTATAACTTTTTTCTAAAACGGGAGTTCCTTTTAATGAAAAAAAAACTTTTTACTGAATAATTAATGTTCTAAAGCCTTATCAAGACTTAAATAAGCCGATTTTAGACTGTTTCGGACAACTGCATTTTCGTTTTTTATTCAGTATTCGCGGTTGCAGGGTATGCACTTCCAAACTACCCATGCTATTTTACCACTATATTCGTACAAATTTTTCAGGTTATTACTCTATCACTGGATTTTGTTCAAAATTGGCGACTGTTACAACTAATGATATTATAACTAAAGATACGTTACCTACATGATATTTTGACAAAACAAATGGTACGAAAACGCACACATACGTTAAGTAATATTATAACGCCACACTGTCTTAGACAAAATGTGAAAGTAAGATGGTATATTCTCAATATCGGTGATAAAAAAGAAATAGTCATATGTTGCTTAGATACGGGCGGATTGACGGGGCAGCCGTCAAAAATAAACTAGTTCGCCAAGTTTTAACAAGGTGCTGTTGAAGCTAAAGTTTTTTAGTTATAATATCATTAGTTACAACAAAGTTCGAATGCACGGCTTCAGGATTTTGTATCACATAAAACGATGTATATTGACTTGAATTAATGAAGTTGATATCGTTCGGAATATTCATTGTCGAATAGATCAAAATTAGAGACAATAAAGTCATCAAAATCTATTAGTTACTTAAATAGATAAATAAGTATACTTTTCCATAGATTAAACTATTCTTTAATATCACAAATATGCCATTTAAATACTAGCCCCCATACCCAAAGTCGCAAAAACCATCCCATCAGCTTGCTCGCGTTCTTATCACCACTTACCTTCTCCAACATGGCGGTCTTCTGCTTCCAAACTTCGAAGTTGGAGCGGACCCATCTGGTAGCCATCTCGTTGGCATATCTCATGGCTTCGGGAATGCCGGTATCAGCGAGACCCATCACCACCATATATTGCAGTGGGGGCCACGCATTCGGATAGTCCCACTGTTCGCCGGAATGTTCAAAGGTGGTCGGTATACCACCCTCGTAATTGTCCACCTTGAATTATATGAATCTATTTGATACATTACAGGACCGAAAACAATCTTGGGAATTTCTGCCCGCATTTATAATCAAACTATCAGGGCCGGCGGATGTTATCCCGCTCAGACAATTAAAAAAACTTTAACAACCTATATACTTAAACCTTTCCCATGAATCACATTCTCTACTGGTGAAAACCGCATGATCCATTCCATAAATCCGTTCAGTAGTTCTTGAGTTTATCGCGAACAGACAGACACACAGACGCGGCAGAGGACTTTGTTTTATAATATGTAGTGATTCATATAACTTTGACGTATATTTCTGGGTCTAAAACATAAATCAAGTTTATTGTGCTTCGCGAATTTCATTCTTATTAATATTTTAAATGCGATTGTGTGAGCTTGTTTGTCTGTTACACTTTTGCCTGCAAAGAATTCGTCTCCCTCTTCGTTTATACGCCTGCGTTTACCTTAAAACGGCTTTACCAATATATTTATGATATTATGCACGCATGAGTAAATTAAATATCTATACATATAACAAGAACGAAAAATTTAACGTGTCTATATTTTTTAGATTTTTGCGAGTAAAATTGTTCCGAGCGTCTTGTAATAACTAATAAAATACACTTCATTTTCAGAAATGTCTGTCTGTTTGTTTGAACACGCATCACTGCTAAAGTACTGCGTTCACGATAAAGCCTCACTAACAAAATCATATCCTCGTGTAACATTTAGTGTTGGTTTCAATCAAATCGGTTCACTCTATCAAAAGTTATTGTAATTGTAATGACGACGCGACTTAAGTACGAGAGAAAAGTAGATAAGTAAATGGACTTAATACATTCAGATTATTTTATTAGTCAGACTTGTCAGATTTGAGTCAGACTAGCGACGCGTAGTATAGGAGGCCTGTGTATAAAAGACTTTATATAAATGTATATGATTATTGCTCTCAGTGCCAATACGTAAAGGACAGAATAATGTTAATAATTTTAATGTACAAATGGTCAAATGTAAATAATTCATACTATAATTAATTTAAAAATTCAAAAGGGAAAACGGTTATTCCATTGTTTTGAGTTTTCACTTCTATCGGCAGTCTTATGACTACCTCGACTTAAAAAAAAGTTTAATTGTATGGTTGTTCCGCCAATGGACTATTTCTTTCTTTCTATCTATAGTATAATAATTACTCTGCATCCAAATTACCTTGACTTTATCCAAATAGTTGATAACTCTGTTGACGTAGTACTCTTTCCTTCCCTTATCGAAACAGCCGGTCCATAGCGGTGACAAGTTCGAAGGGTAGAAATAATCTCTCCGCCGGTTCGATTCCAGATTATAATCCAGCCATACTCCGACATCCTCGTGCCAGAAAACCTGGATTCATACAAAACTCCTATCAACTTTAGAGTTTTAGAAGAGGAATATTGAAGTTAAGCTTGTTATCCAAATAGGGTTTTTGAAGTTGTACTTCTTTTGGCGCGTTAGGGAAAAATGATGAGAGTAAATTTTTACGATGCGCGCGCACACCGTCACTGAAAACCGACACCCTGAAGTTATTACGATGCGCGCGCACACCGTCACGGAAAACCGACACCGTGAAGTTATTACGATGCGCGCGCACACCGTCACGGAAAACCGACACCCTGAAGTTATTACGATGCGCGCGCACACCGTCACTGAAAACCGACACCCTGAAGTTATTACGATGCGCGCGCACACCGTCACTGAAAACCGACACCCTGAAGTTATTACGATGCGCGCGCACACCGTCACTGAAAACCGGCACCCTGAAGTTATTACGATACGCGTGCACACCGTCACGGAAAACCGACACCCTGAAGTTATTACGATGCGCGCGCGCACCGTCACGGAAAACCGACACCCTGAAGTTATTACGATGCGCGCGCACACCGTCACTGAAAACCGACACCCTGAAGTTATTACGATGCGCGCGCACACCGTCACTGAAAACCGACACCCTGAAGTTATTACGATGCGCGCGCACACCGTCACTGAAAACCGACACCCTGAAGTTATTACGATGCGCGCGCACACCGTCACTGAAAACCGGCACCCTGAAGTTATTACGATACGCGTGCACACCGTCACGGAAAACCGACACCCTGAAGTTATTACGATGCGCGCGCACACCGTCACGGAAAACCGACACCCTGAAGTTATTACGATGCGCGCGCACACCGTCACGTAAAACCGACACACTGAAGTTAGCTATAGTCAACATTATGTGTCTTTGTATTTGTTGTTTGTATTTCTTTGTATTAAAACTTTCAATGTATTAAATACCTTTTTTCTATTGTTAGTATCGTTTTTTCTACAAACGTAGAATAAGGCGAAAGAAAAAATTTTTGAAAAGATTTTTATCTTGTTACGCCAAGGAAGTATAACTTCTAACGCGTGTACATAAGAACACACACTTTTTTTTTCTAAAATCGCTTGCATAAGTAAGTGCATACAGAAACCAATATTTACTCTACATATATACACGTGCTAGCTTCTGCCAGCGACTTCGTCCGTAAATTTGTGCTAACGCTAACACGCAGCGGAAGCTCTCAAAAGGGAAAAAACCCCGGTTTTGAAACATTCTTCATTGGTGCTCCGCTCCTATTGGTCTTAGATTCTAAATATATACACGTGCTAGCTTCTGCCCGCGACTTCGTCCGTAACTTTGAGCTAACGCTAACACGCAGTGGTAGCTCTCAAAAGGGGAAAAGACCCCGGTTTTGAAACATTCTTCATTGGTGCTCCGCTCCTATTGGTCTTAGCATGATGATATATAGCCTTCCTGAATTAATTATCTATCTAACCTGAAAGAATTTGACAATTCAGACCAGTAGTACCTGAGGTTAGCGCGTTCAACCAAGCAATAAACAAACCCACTAGCTTTATAATATTAGTATAGATGTGTCGTTACATTTCAAAATGAGCTAAATTCAATTTTTATTCACCGAGATCAAAGTTCAAATTTTGCCGTCCGTAAGGTTTTTATGATATTAATTTACATGTAAATAATTGGAAGATCTTGAAAAAAAAAAGGATTGTGTGGTTTTATGAAACCACGGTAAAAGTGAAACTTTTTTTCGCACTATAGACATTTAACTAATAATAGTCTATACACTACACGGTCAACTGCTGCGAACTATAGGTGCCGCCATATTGGCCCTGGCTGCTCTGACGAGCGCCTTTCACTTTATCCCTACTCCGCGGCCGACCATCACGCGACATGCAACACACAGACGAAAAAGTTTTGAGACGATGTAATAAAATTGGATTCAGCTCATTTTGAACGACACATTCAATGAAAATACGGTTCATTTGAAGCTCAATCGCTCCAGATTACATTCAGAATCTCACTTATGAAGAAAATTATTTGAAAAACGATAAAAATAATTTTATGACCTTATAAAAATACACAAATAAAATTTTAAACGCCTGTATCAAAATTTCTCCATCCGAAGAGCTCCTAGTAGACGAAGTATTAATAATATTTGGTAAGTTATTCTATAAAACAAGCGAGATAAGAATTAATTTCTAAAAAGTGAAAAACCCCGATCAGTACTGTAGGATTTTAGGTCACTTTAGTATTTAATGAAAAGATTATTTTATAAATCAACCACAATTTATTCGACACACAGAGAGAACAGACAAGAGCACAGACAATGTAAATCAAAGTATTGGCACAGTGGCGCCATCTAACATGCAATTTACAAATGTAGAAGGAAATGTTGCGTTCATAATTCAACAAGTACATATTACAAAACAAAGTCCTCTTCCACGTCTGTCTGTCTATTCGGGATAAACTTAAAAATTACTGAACGGGTTCTGGCGGTTTTCACCAGTAGATAAAGTGGTTCACGAGGAAGGTTTAAGTATATAATTTGTCAAGGTTTTCTAATTATCAGGGTGGGATAACGTCCGCCGGGCCAGATAGTATTAGATAAATGGGAAAAGTATCGTCAAAACAATGTTTTATATATTTTAGGCTATAAGCTAATGATTTGAACGAAACCCAAGTCAAAGAAGCCAACTTGGTAAAAAACCCTATCGCCCAGTTTTAGAAATTCGACCATATTTAATTAATTTTTCAAGTTTTAATATTAAGATTAAAAAAAAAACGAACTGTTTATATATTTTTCTATTGATAACACCAAAGCTCGCAAATATCTCAAGAACAAAAAAAAACTGTGAGGTTTAATCATTTTAAAAGTACTGAATGTATCGGCATTGAACTGTCACCAGCCCAATCGAAATTTTTCGTAAATATAACAATGATAATATTTATTCACCAAACATAACACAAAATCACACATTTAAAATATATCACTGCTTTTCCATTGGTCTAAATTCAACCATAGAGAAAAACAAATCCTTTTATTTTTTTTATTAATACAAAAACTTGTCGACATGTACAAAATAAAAAAAATTATGAAAGAGATCGGCTGAGAAACAGAGGACGGAAATGTTCTTAACCGTTTCCCCACTGCTCATTTAATAGCTAATATATATATATATATATATTTTAATATTTATTTTATTTTTTATTTATTTATTATTATTTATTTATTTTATTTTTTATATAGCTAATCCAGAAAATATCCAAAACGAGATTAAAAGTTGTTGGTTCACACTTGACAGCTGCCACCCAAACTAAGCAATTTGATGTATTAGGTGTAACTTTTTTTTTGGATTTCATTGATTATACGTCATATATCATCTAGTATTAAAACAAATACAAGTGTGTAATAAACATATGTTCACGTACATTTTTGCAACTCGTATGCATACTGGTGAAAAATGTTTGTACACCTGTGCAAAATATATACACATTTGTGCATAATATCTTCGTGCAATTACACAAAATATTTAAACACTTGTGCAAAACATTTGCACAGGAAAATATGTTAAACGTGAAGTTAAGTGTACCACTGAGATAAGTCGAACGGTATGATAGCGTTTTTTCCAATATAAATCATTCTTTTAAATTCATTGTCACCAAAGATAACTTGCAAAAACTGGTTGTTAAGACCTTGGACATTTATCGTTATATCTCTGCGTTTGTTAACCATACTCTTAGAAATAAGAAAAATAATGATATAAACTAACGTGTGTGTAACGATTGATATGGGGGTAATCGCGTAATCGACACATATTCCTGCAGAATTATGAAGACTTATGCAAAATACATGCACACTTGTGCATAACATTTGAATGTTTGTGAAGAATACATGCATCTTTGTGGAAAATACATGCACAATTGTGCGTAATACCTGCACATTTGCGCAACATACATGCACAATTGTGTAAAGTATATACCTATACAGACTACTTTGCATTGCAAACTTGTTGAGTATGCAGTTTCGTGTATCGCAGACTTAAGTCGACCATTTTAAAGATTTATATAATGATTTTTTATTATTTTTCAGTAAACAATAATAGTGCGAAGATAACTTGTGGAACATATCCGATAAGTCTAATGATAGATTACATTAGGTTAGAGATTTCATTACGATATTTTTCGTAATAATATAAAAAATCCTTACCTGATCTATAGCTTCTAATATTCTAGCATGAACGTCCCTATAGTACGCAGCTTTTTCCACATTATCGAGTTTGGTGTAGAATTCACTCATCAACTGCGCGTTCCAGCACATTATGGCGTTCAAATCGACCGGAACTATCGATCTGGTTTTCAAGTGCGTCAAGTTACCTGAGGAATATAACTTATTTTCTCACATAACCCAAACCAAAAGGTCTAATCTATTTTTTTATGTATAACTTGTTAGCATATTGGATCTATGATTTCGGCCAAATATCAATTTTATAAGACGATTAGTAGAAGAAGAGTCCAAATTTTGCCTTACCTTTATTGGTACCGTTCAATATGAACCATCTCGATGAGAAATCCCATCCAGATTCCGCGGCGGCTTTCAGTTCCGCGTAGAATTCTTCCTTTTTATCGGCTGTATCGAAATGTCTGGAATATTAAGAAAGGACCGTTAAAAATATCGTAGAACACAAGATGGCCATGACGTCATTGATACCTATTCTTGTTGTGGTGAGAAAATATAGGAAAAAAACTTCTTGGTTTTTGAAACGATCAATACATAGTGATTTGGTGACATTAGCAACTGCCTTCCCTCATGAAAAGAGCTGCTAGGTTCTTTCGGGAATAGAGCTGTTGGGTTCTTTCGGGAAGAGAGCTGTTGGGTTCTTTCGGGAAGAGAGCTGTTGGGTTCTTTCGGGAAGAGAGCTGTTGGGTTCTTTCAGAAAGAGAGCTGTTGGGTTCTTTCGGGAAGAGAGCTGTTGGGTTCTTTCGGGAAGAGAGCTGTTGGGTTCTTTCAGAAAGAGAGCTGTTGGGTTCTTTCGGGAAGAGAGCTGTTGGGTTCTTTCGGGAAGAGAGCTGTTGGGTTCTTTCGGGAAGAGAGCTGTTCCCTTCTCTCGGGAAGGAATTTATTCCCTCCCCTCGGTAAGCGAAGTATCACCCTCCCTCAGTTTCGAAGTGTTCGTCTTCCTTCGGGAAGAGCTCTATCTTCATTCCTCGGGAAGAGAGCTATTACCTTCACTTGTAAGGGAAACAGTTACCTTCGCTCGTTAAGGAGGTAACGGAGTTGTTGCTTTTCTTCGGGAAGATAATCATGCTAAGCAATGGCTAGTGTACAACCGACTATTGAATACACTAGGAAGCTTTGTGAGAATCCTATATTCAACAATAGGCTGAAACTATTGATGACAATAATATATTTACTATACTATTTTATATTTTAACAAGAACAGATCAGGGGATAGAAAAATTCCAATAATCCTCATGTAAATTATTCAGTACAATTTGTGTGGAATTTAATAAAAATCAAATGACTATCTTGCAACTATTTGACTAGTGACACGAAAATTGTATTAGCATCAAACTTACTCGGCACAATCAATGTCTTCTTTGTAGCTCTCTGGTCTAGGACCTTGGGATTGATCGTAGTACCTAAACAGTTTGTACCTGAAAAACGTAAATCAAGTTTTGTATTACTTGTCCAGTATATGGGTTTATGGGAGATATTATAAAAATGTAGACGATGAAAAGTGAACCCTAGGACATTAATTTCAAAAGTTCCGTCAAAATCACGACCCCGTGTACGAATACGCTATTTCTCCATGATAAGTATTTTTTTGTAAGTAGCGGCCATTTTGCAGGATTTTTTTTTTCATTTTTCCTGGTTCCTGCAATAATGATATTCGAACTGATTCAGAATTAGGTAGAACCTACACGGTCTTTTTTCCCGTCTAAATCAACAGTGTTTTATGAATTGTTAAAATATAAATAAATTAATGATAAAAAATGAATGGTTCAAAATTTTACTGCTCTATTTAATGAACGTCAAAAGATTCCCAAAATTCTGGCTTCTAAGACTAGAATACCGTCTTAAGCTTTAAACTGCCCAAAGACTAATTAAGACTAATATATTTATTATCGACTTACTTCCTTCCTTCATGTTCAATATCCACCGTATGGTTGGTCATCCAATAATCGAATTCTCTATCCAGTGTATGAATATGTCCTCGCAGGAATCCCACATCCTCGGAATCTTCCATGATCAGTTTCACCATGGGAATGAGAAGTGGCGGTTGCGACCTGAAATAACCGATTTTGACTGAGCACGCTTATGTGTGTAAAGTCTACACATATAATAAAAATGTAAATCTAACGTGTCTGTACTTTTTAGATTTTGACGTGATACCGTCTTATAAATCGATGAACGTCGGCTGCATGCACGAAAAATCATGACTCATTGTCACGTTCCGGCTGAGCGCTCGGTGCAAGCGAGAGCGCGGAACAAGCGATAGAGAGGCACGATCGCCCTAAGCGTTCGCATCGTGACGCATATTTCTCTCTTCCACTAAATCAGCAGATGCATCCAAGATGTATCACGTTACACTATCGTCCGTAAACCGACTTTACTGACAACCAATTTTTTGTGAAGAAAATGGTTGCAGGTGTCTTGGAATAGGTAGTAAAATACATTTCAATCATTTTTAGAATGTCTGTTTGTCTGTTTGTATGAACACGCATCATTGCTAAAATACTGCTTTCATCATAAAACGTCTTCAAGAAAATCATAAAACATATCTTCGAGTAACATTTAGTCTATTTCATAAAAATCGGTTCAGTCTATCAAAAGTTATTGTCATTTTAATGACGACGCGACATAAGTACGGCAGAAAAGTAGATAAGTAAATAGACTTAATAGATTTAGATGACTTTGATAGTCACTGTTTTGTACATAAAGTTCCATGCGGACGACGTCGCGGGTACATCTAGTTTTAATTAAAAATAAGACATAAAAATACAACTCGACCAGAGACTTTGACTACTTGCATTACTTGCAAAAGGTTATGAAAAAAATATAAAAGCCACTACATGACAGAGTAAGCATCCCACCAAAAACTCACTTTTAAACTTGTTACAAATTACCTCATAACATAATAAATCCTGCCGCCGTTAGGAATGAAGCCGATCCTCTCGACTATATCGAGGAAGTTGGAGACCATGCCTCTAGCAGTTGCTCTCATTTCTGACAGGAGTAACCCTTTGATGATCCAGTACGAGTCCCAGTAATAGAACTCACGAAAACGACCACCTGGAATACCATAATAAATGCACAGTCTAATCTTAACTATTATTATAAATGCACACTACAATCTTAACTGATATTATAAATGCACACTCTTCTCTTAACTATACAGGGTGTTAGGAGACCGCTTCCGAAAACGAAGACACACGATAGTACTAATGATACCTTTGATGATGGGACGGAAAAAAATCGATCCTGATTCTAAAAAAAACATATTTTGAAAACGTTTTATTAGCATTATTTACGCTCCATCATGTCAGTACAGCTAAATGAAACGATAGTTTCATAAAAAATACATTACTTTACTAAAAAAAAAAAAAACAGCAATGTATATCAAAAACAAAAAAAACAGCTGATACTAGGTCAACGAACATCAGCTATCGATCGTGCAAATACTTATTTACAACATTTAATCGTTTTTTTGATACCTAGTCTACTAGTCAGTAGGGATAACTATGCTTAATATAAAATAAAATTTGAGAATGTCTAACGCTTTATTGATCTGTGGAAATGATCAAAGTGCCGTCAACTGCGGCGCGCAAAAGGAGCGGTTTATTTTGGCGGGATTCGGGATCGTGCACCCGCCCGAGCATTCGATGACCCGAGTATAGCTGTTTTTTTTAATTTTGTTACATTGTTTTTTTTAATATAATTTTTTCTTAATCAGGATCGATTTTTTTTCCGTCCCATCATCAAAGGTATCATTAGTACTATCGTCTGTCTTCGTTTTCGGAAGCGGTCTCCTAAGACCCTGTATTATAAATACACACTACAATCTTAACTGATACTATAAATGCACACTCTAGTTCTTAACTTTATTATAAATGCACACTATAATCTTAACTAATATTATAGTTACACACTCTAATCTTAACTAATATTATAAATGCGTGTTTGATTTCAAGCTTTAACAATTTAACCGATTATCATCAAGTTTGACATGCACGTTGTCAACCGTAAAGAAAAGGCCATCATAGACCATAGGCCATTTCTCCTTCTGACAAAATGATGGTAATTGAACATTTAATCCTTGCTGTATGATTTCCACGGTTCCACTAACGAGTGGTAAGCCTCACGCTTAAAATACGGTTAATTTCTGTAAAACCGCTTACCAGGCACTATAACAGGATTATCTACATGTATTATGGAGTATTGATCAGGGTTTTGCTTAACGTCGTCCTTCATTTTCCTACCAAGTTGCAACCACAGTCTGTTCAGGTCTGACGCCCACTGATGAAACAGAGGGTCCTGTATCCTTTGAAGAAATGCTGGAAATAATTAAGACACTATTATTAATATTACGACGACTAAAATAAAACTATAGAACTCCGGTATTTCCTGACCGTTTAATCTTTTGTAAGTAAAGAACAATCTCGAATTACCATTATATACGTTAAATAAGCATCGATTTATATCACTACACAAGCGGGCCCGGCAGACGTTGTCCCGCCTTGATTATAAAAAAAATCCTGGACAAATTATATACCAAAACGTTCCTCGTGAATCACTTTATCCACTGGTGAAAACCGCATAAAGATCAGTTCAGAAGTTTTTGAGTTTATCGCGAACAGACAGACAGACAGACGCGGTAGGGGACTTTGTTTTATAATATGTAATCACTACACATTATAAAACAAAGTCCTCTGCCACGTCTGTCTGGCTGTTCGCGATAAACTCAAATAGTACTGTACGGATTTTTATGCGATTTTCACCAGCAGATAAAGTGATTCATGAGGAAGGTTTAGATATATAATTTGTCTAGGTTTTGTTTGAGCCACTCGTGTTTAATAAAACAGTCTACTTTAATTTATCGGTAAAGAGTTAAAGCTAAGCAGCTCTATTTTCAAGGTTTCTGGAATGTTCTACCCCATATTGATAGCATAGGGGCTGTGTAAATATTACGCAAGCAGAATATTTTTTATTACTGATCGCTTCCTCCTTATCGGCAAAAGTAAGCAATGCTAACATTTTTTTTTAATTTCCTGATTTCCTTAATAATTCTTGGGCACCAGCTGACAAGTATTGAAATAAGGAGTTTGTGGTCTATAGAGGAAAATGTATAGTGGTTCGCTACTAGGGCTATTGTGGTCCAGTTAATAAGACCGCGCCTCACATATTAGACCTACACACAGCTATCCCCATGCCTGATCCAGCCTCCCTTAAGTGCTTACGTAATATTTAAGTGACCCAATATAACAAGATCGGCACCGAACAATTCATTAATTTAAATTAATACGGATTACGGAACGACGAAAAGCGAAACGAATAGCGAAGATTTAACGTGTGTTTTCTGGAGAAAAAGTAAAACGCATCTTATGTTTATATTTTCACGGTCTTTTGTGGAAGTGTAAACATTTGCCTCTTTTAATTATCCTCCGACGTGAGTGTGTGTTGGCCGATTTAAATATTGGTGGTTTTTTTTCCTGATAATTTTGTTTTTCTCTTTAAATTTGAAAATTGTATATTTAGATGAATAAATATTTGAATTTTTGTTTATTAAATGCAGATTTGGTCGTTTTTCAGCACTTTTATTTATTTAAATCGATTTTTCACCGATTAAACTTTAGTAAAATTGAATTTGTTCTTCGCCATTATCTTTCGTATAAAAAAAAAGCGAAAAAAAAAACTTAATAATCTGAGTATTGATATCAGAACAGTTTTTATGATTAAAAACCCCTTGAGGTAAATATATATACCAGTATATAGTTTGCGGATTAAAGTTAGAAAGAACCTGAAACATACCAAGCAACGGGACAAAAGTGGCATTATCATTACATAGTATAAAATAAAGTCCCCTACCGCGTCTGTCTGTCTGTCTGTTCGCGATAAACTCAAAAACTACTGAACGGATTTTCATGCGATTTTCAGCAGTGGATAACGTGATTCATGAGGAACGTTTTGGTATATAATTTGTCAAGGATTTATTTTTAATTAGGGCGGGACAACGTCTGCTGGGCCCGCTAGTTTTAAATATAATAAATCCATACATATATTGGCGAAACTGCGGACAGTATTGATTTTTACTAAATTACTAATGGACGTTACATTTTTTTTTAATTAATCCTTCAATTAATACTAACCTGGGTTGTCTTTCCAATCGGTTGGCCTCCAGTCTTCAAATTCGGAGCCTTCAGGGTCGAAATTCTGATTTACGAACTCTTGAATATCAGCTTTAGTCGGATTTGAATCCGTCCTGGATAAAAAAGGAGTTTTAGATTTTTTGACCATAATTCCATCGTATGTTAAAATGATGACAAGTGAGGCCTAGGGAGAACTGGCCACTAAATTTACCTGCCGGAAAACACCTACAAGTGTTTAGAAGCAGATTTTCAACTAGAGAGTTGTAGCTAACCAGAGGCACATAAATGAAATCATAAAAATAAACATATAAAATAATAATAATAAACAGATTTAAAAAAAAACGGCCAATAGTTGCCCACAGATACGATTTTTTTTATGTCATTGGAGGCAAAAGAACAGGCGGGTTACCTGATGGTAAGTTATCACCGCCGTCCATAGACACTAGCAACACCAGGGGAGTCACAAGTGCGTTGCCAGCCTGTGTTTGGGGGAAGAGAAAGGAGAGGGGATAGATGAGAAGAAGGGGAGGGGAGGTGGGTCTCCGGCGCTCTCACTGACCGAACGAAACGCAACAATGCAAGCACTGTTACTTCACGTCGGTGTTCTGTGAGAGGGTGGTACTACCCCGGGCGAGCCGACCCATTCATGCTGAAATTCAAACTTCAGCGAGGCTCTACCGCCTACGAATAAATACACAATAAATAAAACAAAAGCAAAAAAAGGTGGGGAACAAGAGTCTGCAGAATAGATACTGGTATATGTGTGTTTCACTAACTACTACATGTATGAATATAGCTTAGTTTATCTTAGATAGATTCGCGATCATGCAGCCAAGGCAACAGCCTAAGCCGAGGTTCGCCCAATTTGGAACCTTTGAGCTTGTTACCAAACGACTAAGCGCCTTAAGCGCTCGCCTTAGTAGTCTGATGAAGCTATGAAGGCCTGTAGAGCCAATAGCGTTAGTCAATTAAAAAAAAAATGGAAACATTTACAGTTACATGCGTGCCAGCTTCATGTGATATTAGTTGAGTAGTCTCTTTGTGACAATGGTATTTTAACTAAAAAACTGTAGATACGATACCTACATGGTATTTTGACAAAACAAATGGCACAATAACGCACACATACGTAACGTTGCAACGCCACACTATCTTAGATAAAATTTGGAAGTAAGACGGCATATTCTCAATATTCGTGGTGAAAAAGAAATAGTTATATACAGGGCTATTTTTGTGCGGGCACGCAGTGCCCTTAAAGAGTATTTATTTCAAAAATGTCAAAAAATTGCCATAAAAAATGAAAGACTATAAAAAAATCAATCTTAATAGCTTTATATTTTTTTTTTGGATTTTTTAATAGGTCAAAGGTCAAATTTATATCCAAATATAAAATCTAATCTATCTTTCTTGAACAGTTATCGCGTCGCACAGTGGTTTGTATTTATAGTAGCCATCAAAGGTAAGCTAGCTAGCCCAGTTTTAACAAGGCGCTGTCGGAACACTTATGACGTATTTACAGCTTTTTAGTTATAATATCATTGCTTTGTGACTAATTTTGTTTTCTCGTTTTGATATGACAAATACGTGCTCAATGCCTCTAATGTTATGTGGCCACAAAACTTATAGCAATGTAAAGTTCTTCAAAATTGTTATAAAACTTACCTGTTCATCAGCTCCATGAAACGTTCCATAGTTATTTTCGGCGATATTCTTATTTTCATGTCGACAAACGTCTTGGAGTCGTTGTAGAGGCCAGCCATTTGGACCTTATGGAGTAAGGGACCATGGCAATAGATCATACTGAAAATAAAAACCAAAATTTGAACAAAACTAAACATCGCATTTCTACCCAATGTCTCTGACGCCTATGTTGTAGGAACACCGCAGGAGGTCCCTAAATAACAGGTTTCCATTTAAAAAAAAATGGGATTCGGATTACGTGTGCGGTCAGGTGATCCCCTCACAGACGAAGTTCTTTGTGCTTCAATTCCGAATGTAATTTAATATGGAAATTTAGTTTGTTTATATCTGTATTCTTCCGTCACGTAAGGAAAAAGCGTTATGCCCCGTCTATGCGACCCTCTTTCTCCCGGTGTAATCAGTATTTTTTTCTTCAAACATTGGTATATTAAAAATTAGTAATAAAATAGTGAATTAAATAAATTAATCAATGAAATAAAAATAAAGTATAAAATGATATCTCTACGCGTTCAATATGAGGCAACCAGCATGATGCTTGTCTGCTCGAATTTTAATACTCACCCGTATACGATAGAGACATAAATAAAGTCTCCTACAGGGATATAACGCTTTTCCTTACGTGATGATTTCTATCAGTCAACTTTTACTGCAAGCCGCTTTCTTTTTTCTCGAACTGACTACACTATTGACCTAGCAAGGTCTTAACAGCTTCACCGGACTACAACTACTGCAAGCCGCGTTAAAAAACTTCCTTACAAAAACTAACTGTTAGCGAACCTAAGTGCCCCTTCAAGTAGATTTCGCTAAAGCCTATCAACTTCTTATACCGTTCATCAATCCCCATTAAAACTGGTATATGTAGATACTAGAAAACACCAACATTTATGCAATATCCACTTATGGAACAATAAATAGTACAAAGAATAGTGTTTAACTAATAAATGGGAATGCGCGTTTGTTTGTTGAAATTTTGTACACACGAGGGGTACAGAAGAGGACATTAGGTACTTCTCGTACAGAAAAAATATCGAGGTAGTCATAAGGAGTGCCGATAGAAGTGAAAACACAAAACAATGAAATAACTGTGTTCTCTTTAGAATTTTTAAATTAATTATAGTGTGAATTTACAATATTCAAATTCCACAATTTGTATATAAAAAATATTGACGTTAGTCTGGTTTTCACATATATTGACATTCCGAGCAATAATTATATACATTTTATTAATTAATCAAACATGTTATGGGATGCACAGTCTCAATACAAATTATCAATATTATATCTACACAGGCGCTATACTACGCGTCGCTAGTCTGACGTAAGCCGCGCAAGCGCAATACGGCCGCTCACGCTTACTAGCACATCATGATGCGAAATCATAAATTTATCTCCTGCTAAAAAAATACCGATCAACGCGTCTAAAGAAGTTATCACTTAAAAAAAACACTGCTCTCATGGGATATGTTACAACTACATTTACGCGAGTAAAGCAGCGGGCAAGTTATAGAAACTAGCTTTTTGCCAGCGATTTCTGTTCCCGTTTGACCAATTCCTTGGGCAATTTATTTTCTTTGTTGATTTCCTGTATCCCTGGTAATGTATGAAAAATTCTATGATGACCCGCTTAGTAGTTTAGGCGTAGAAGCATAACAAACAAACAAACTCATAATTACATTTATAATATTAGTTAGGATCTTAAAGGAGCGTGGAGCCGCGGGCACAGCTAGCTAGAATTGTTATATTAATTCTTGTTCATACTACGCCGTTCAAGTATAGCCCTTGATCTAATAGTGATTGCACTTCCGACTTTAATGTCAGGGCGTTTATTCTATATACTTAGAATAGTATATATTTTTATAGTACATAGTAAAATAATTATTTGTCTATACGTATAAATAAAATTTAAGTGTTCGTTGTTTGTCTAGGCTGATCTCCGAAACGGTTGAACCAATTTTAATGAGAATTTTACTAGCAGATATAGAGTGAAAACTCAGAACAATGGAGTAACTGTGGTCTCCTTTGAATTTTTAGATTTATTATAGTGCGAATTGCAATATTTAAATTTCGTAATATGCATATTGAAATTCTTAACATAAGTCTGGTTTTCACATAATTATTGGCACTCGGAGCAATAATTATAAACATTTTTGTAAAGTCTATTAATCAATCAAACGTATGATGGGTGCAAAATATTAATATTAGATGTCCACATGCCCCTATACTACGCGTCGCTAGTCTAACGTAAGCCGCGCAAGCGCAATACGGCCGTAGTCCGATGAAGCTGTAAAGAGCTTGCCAAGTCAATAGCGTAGTCAACTCGAAAAAAAATCGCAATACGACCGCTCGTGCTTACGTATAATGCCATGACGCAAAATCATAAGTTTATCTCCTGCCAAAAAAATACAGCTCAAAACGTCTAAGGAAGTTCTTACTTTAAAAAAAACAAGTAATTACCTGTCACAGGGAGGTGGTAGCGTCGACCGGTCAGCCGACACGGCCACGACGAGCAAAACACCGAGCAAACACCACATTTTATTAACTGTCTTCTAACTATCTACTAAAATATCGATAACTCAATTATCGACAACTTACAACACTAAAAACACTTAAATAAATTAAAAAGGAACAAGATTATCACTTCGTTTTTGGTTGAGTCTTGGTTTTTGTTTTTTAATTTTGTTTTTTTTTTTTTGGAAAACGTCTATTTTTATGTGTTCAAAAACTTATTAAGTGTTTTATAAGACTTGCTCGTTAAACGTCGGTTTAACATTTTGGGTTTTATGGCTGCAGTTGTCGAGGACTCGATGGGAAGCACTTTGTGCCTCTCTTTTTAACCTGGAACAAATTAAAGAGATAGTTACTATTGCTTAATCCTTATTTTTTCTAGCTTACTATCTTATTTACTTATATATATACATAAATATCTATACATATAATAAGAATGTAAATGCAACTTGTCTGTACTTTTTAGATTTTTGTAAAAAAACATGTTGCAGGTGTTTAGGAATAAGTAATGAAATACATTCCAATCAATTTTAGAAATGTCTGTCTCTTTGTATGAACACGCATCACTGCTAAAATACTGCGTTCATGATAAAAAAAAAACCTCTTCAGGAAAACCATAAAATAAAATTTTCAAGTAACATTTAAATTTCATTAAAATCGGTTCACTCTATCAAAAGTTATTGTAATTTTAATGACGACGCGACTTGATTACGAGAGAAAAGTAGATAAGTAAATGGACTTAATACATTCGGAGGACTTTATTAATCGCTGTTTTTTTTTTTTACAAAAGGTTTCACGCGGACGAAGTCGCATGCACAGCTAGTATACAAATACATTTTGGTATGTATATCTGAAACTGACAAATTAGGTGTTAGGTGTTTTTTTGTTATATTATACAACACAAAGGAATTTTTTTGAACATATTAATCTCTGAAATTGTTAGTCACAATACAATTAAATTTTTGGCGACTTCGAAAAGAAATGACTTACGTTTGCGTAAAAAAAACCCAACATGGCATAATACATGGATAACTCCACATTCGCATGTCGTTTCTATAAATAGCTTACTGATGTCATTCTGTATTTGTCCGATTTCAATTACAAGGAAACGGGGTAAATTCTATTATGTTTATGCGAGGTTTGCTCTGTTTTATGATTGTATAATTCCCATTTTATTCTTGTGGTTTTTGTATCTATTTTAATAATAGCTGAGACCCAACCCGCTACGGTGTGTTTTTAATAGAAAAAAAAGTGGCAAAAGGGTCATAGAAACCCAAAAAACAAGTAGCCTAGTACAATCTACGAAAAAAAATCGTGTGTAACGCTCATAGTCCCACATAGATACGTTCAGCTGTTATGAAGTAATGTAGCCTCAAATGAACTTTATTTTCATTATATAATCAATTAATTATATATATAACGTAACTAATACTTGTTTTTTAGCTGACACTGAAAAACTCTATTATAAAATATTCAACTGTTAGTTTCATCAAAACTATACATTTTAGCGATATAATAGTGCCGATTATTTTTAGCGATAATTAATTCAATTTACTATAACTTTGCTCTTTACACTTTTTTGGTAAATTGAGCCATTCTCTTAATATTTTCAAAAATATATGAAAAAAGTAAAAAAAAACACACGTTTAGAGCAGATAACAAGAGTGAAGTAAGAGTAAATTGTCGGAGGACTTTTGAAGAGTGTTAATTGTTAAATATACTAAAAATAACAGTACTTGTACCTATTATAACTTAAAATCCGGCAATGTTATAGAAAGAAAAAAAGTTATGTGAAATATATAGATACTTTTTATTTATGAAAAAATCAAAATCAAAAAGAAATTACTTAAATAAAATTAAGAGCTCAAATTTTGAGAGGATTTCTTTCTCCGCATCTAGAACGATATATCAGGATGTAAGCGATTACCATTTACTGTAGTAGGCTTCAAATGATATTTACAGTTTTGTTACTTATCATCAGAGGGCAACACCGAGACGGCGTTTCTCGAATGCGATATTTTCCTTTATTGTTAGCTGAGAATGTTAATATTTTAATTGGAATTTTAAAAAGACATTACCATGATTTATTGTTAAATATCGTGACGCGAAATAAAAGGACAACAACTGTTTATCTTTTTATTCTTTAAACTTTATATCTATACTTGCTTCTGCCCACGATTTCGTCCACATGGAATAGTTACCTTCGGTTTACGCAGCGCACGCAGCGGAAGCTCTCAAAAGGAAAGAAAAATTCTTCATCGGTACTCCGCTCCTATTGATCTTAGCGTGATTATATAGCTTATAGCTTTCCTCGATAAATGAGCTATCTAACGTTGAAATATTTTTTCAAATCGGACCAATAGTTCCTGAGATTAGCGCGTTCGAGCGAACAAAGTCTTCAGCGTTATAATATCGGTATACGTATAAACATTAAAGTAACTATGTTATTTGTTCTGGTGAATCTTCGGAACGGTTGTATAGATATTGATAACATTTTTTAGACATTTTTAGTCTATCAAGAGTGTATATTAATCTAGGCTAGACATCATTCATTACGCTGTTACGCTCTAAACAGTAATAACAGAGGTCACTTAAATCGATAAAAGGATTCTAAAACTTTTAGGCGAGGCGTCAAGAAGTAATTTTATAAAAAAAAGAGAATGTCTCTTTGTCTACATGTATATAAAATCTGAGCCGGTTTTAGTATATGTTTACATATATTAGCTCATATATGAAACAAATTATAAGTTAAAATATTGAATTATTAGCGGGCCCGGCAGACGTTGTCCCGCCCATATTATAAAAAAAATACTTGACAAATTATATACCAGAACGTTCCTCGTGAATCACTTTATCCACTGATGAAAACCGCATGAAAATCCGTTCAGTAGTTTTTGAGTTTATCGCGAACAGACAGACAGACAGACGCGGTAGGGGACTTTGTTTTATACTATGATGTAATGATAATTCTCCACAAAATGACCGACGCAAAATAACACATACTCTCACTTACTCTGTCGCGATATTTTACTCAAATCACTGCATATTAACCGATAAAATGTAGAAATCAAGTCTTTAAGTAAAACAGTGATAAAACATACCTAAATTAAAAAAAATAAAAAAAAACGCCTAAATAAATTTGCACTATTAGTATTTTATATACTACTAACTTCCCGTAAATGTATACATTATTCCAATTTAAAATTTTCATTACTTTCTTATATAGTGTTAATGAGCACTGAGGGTGGTACATAGTAGGTTAAAGTTCCAGGTATGTTGCTGATGATAAATCCCATCCCATTCGATATACTATTCGTATTCACATATCTAATGTACACGTTACATGTTACAGTAGATGGCGTAATGTAAGATTGTAAGTAGGTGTGTACATTACAGAAATGCTTTTTCAAAAACATTTGTAACTATGACACCATAGTTATTTAATACATTTAAAAAAACGCGTGCGGAGCCGCGGGGGACAGCTAGTTATTCCAATAAAAGTAAAATATAAATCGCTCATGTATGTTAAAAAAAAATTATTCATAAATAAACATTTTCAAAAATTGTAACAAATGACAAATATTCAGACTAAGTATATCGCAGTTTGAACTATGTGAACATCAGTCGAATAAAATCATGAGATTCGAACCGACAATGTGACTGTACTCATCAAATATCACTTCAAAATTACTACGGAGAGCAATTCGTTCAATGAAGTTAATTGGACGTTCAGTGCAAATCTGCAGGATGTATTTTGAGGTTATAAAACTTTACATAGCACAATAACCTTTCACTCCTTATACATAGAGTTCAAAATTATCTGAACACACTTGACAGAGTAGATTCATTCGATAATATACGGCTTACATCACGTATGATTCTATATTATGGAACGGAATGATACTTGTTATGGTAATATTGGGGGTTTTCTATACATGGAACGATTTGCGAGCACATTCTCGAAATCCTTTCCAATTTTTAAACAATTAACACGATTTGTAGAGATTCGTTACATCAACTGTGACAATGGTTACATGCTCCATTGAATAATAATTTTGGACAAGCATTTAATTCTGGACAAGCGTGACACTAATTTGCATGATCAAGAAGAACAGTGAAGATCTGCATAAAACGAAGGTCACTATGAACCGAATACCATAACATTACCGTATCACCTTCAATGCTAATTGAAAATCAAATCAAAATACTCTTCATTCAATTTAGGCCCTGAGAAGGCACTTATGAACGTCAAAACTACCACCGGTTCGGAAAACAACCCAGTCATCGAGAAAAACCGGCAAGAAACTCGATCTGGTTTATCGTTTCATAATACATAACATATATTTTGATTATTACAACATAATAGACCTATCAAGCTACATTCATTTTTGGTGGATGCACTGAGAGAGACGTCACTTCCAGACGTCGCCATCGCTCACATATTCATCCACCCTGTAATAGCCTTTATGTATTAAGACCCACTTGACATAACACTTGAACTTACTAGTTGGCAAATCGGTAACGTGTTTTGAGACTTTGTTATAAAATCTAACACTATTACCTAAAAAAATGTTCCTGGTCTTAGTGAGCCTGAAACGTGGAGTGACCAGTTTGTTATTGTTTCTGGTATTTACATTATGTCGGTCTTTTACTAAATCCAGATTATCTAAGTTTTTGCGGACGTACATCAAGTTCTCAAGAATATATTGGGAGGACAGAGTAAAAATATCGAATTCCTGAAACTTAGACTTTAATTATTCGCGAGGCCCCAAATGATAGATTGCTCGAACTGCCCGTTTTTGTAGTAGGAATATGGTGTCCACCTCAGCTGCTGTCCTCCACAACAAAATACCAGAAGACATTAAGCTATGGAAGTAAGCGAAGCAGATCAACTTAGCAGTGGCAATATAATGAAATGATCTTAAGAAACAGAGAGACAATGCGCAAGTTAAACATGTTAATCTTGAAGTATTACAATTTTGCAGAGTAATTTTTCTTTTTTTTGACTACAATTTCTTCAGATCTTAAAATACGTTGTGATCTAAGTAGGCAAACACACTAAATCAAAAGCATGTTTGGTTATCAACACTGTTCCATGCGTCAGAAATATATGAAAAACACCTGCAAGTGCGCAAGTAAAGGCTTTATGAACTTTTCTTAAATCTAAGAGAGTTATGTAAATATGTGGTACGGTAGTACTTCCAGGCAGTGCTTCTACACAAGTTCTACGAAGGTAATTGATACTGTCTTTCTTCTTCTTTCTTTCAGACTTACATATAATACGTAATTTAACAGTCAATTAACAAATAATCGTATTAATATTATAAAGGAAATAGTTGCAAGCACAGATTACTAAACGGAACTTGATGAAACTTTACATTTATATAGCTCATAGATCAAAATAATACGTAGACTATAATTTGTAAATATACCTTTTAAATTACCCAAAATAAAAGGATAAGTATCAATTAAATGGGAAAGAATCGTGCCATCTGATTTAATTCGGCGTGGGATGCATAAAATAGTCACAGTTACACGGACACAATATAATATGGTATTTATCATTTGACAAGATACAATGAATTCACGTGCAACTGCTAGTATGTTTATAATTTAATCTTCAGTCATGTTCTTGAGCGATGAACACTGTTAAAGTTATTTTAAAGTAGACACAACAATCTAATTAATATTCGTCACAGTGACTGACAACAGACTAACGACAGTTTACAAATATTCCATCCATCATAAACACGTAGGGAATCTTCTGAGCCACGGGAACAAAGTGTTTATTTCCGTGGCTCGATTTACGACCAATTGTCGGATCAATTGGAAAATTACCTTCAACCAACCTTGAGCATGTGTGTGTAAGCGTCATGAACTTGAAATTTTTAATAGAAATTTCCTACCGTTGCGACTTTGAGTCTTATTAATAGTGTGATAATGAACAATGATTGAACTCAACTGAGGCAAATTTCCACCATGGCATCGCTCATTAGTAAATCTTGTAACTTCAATGATTACAAGCAGTCTGTTTTTAGAGCAGTTTTCTCTCGCATATTCTCCGGTGGCGAAACGAGCTCTCACCTCAGGATTTCCTAGGGTCTTTAGTTTGGAGTTTTACAGAATACTCCTGCTGTTGTAAACAGAGAATATTAAATGACCTTTTGAACGATAACGATCTTTATCGTTTTAGTTCTGAGATAATACGTTTCACGTTTCGATTCGGGCTATGACCTCCGCTTTATTAGTTAAATTAGAAGAAATTAAGTTCTAAAAACGAATAGGTAATGCCGAGATTGGAACGATTACTTAAAATTAGTTACCAAAACGAGCCAATCGCATGACATCATATTTGTAACCAGTGCGTGCTATTAACAAAGCAGCTATTAAAAATATACCCTGCTAATGCTATCTTGATCACGTTAATTTAAGATTTCGAAACAAAGCTCTTAAATCCTTCACTTGAATGTAGAGTTGCCACATACTTTATTACAAAGTATTCTACGTTTTATCAAGCAAATATAATATAAGAATTTGTCACCATAGCACCGGTCACTATAAGCTGAGAGTTCACCCTCATATGTTAGAACAAAAATAATTGCAAACAATTCGTTTTCTAAGCAGTTTTCTCTCGCGAACGCTCCGATGGTGGAATGAGCTCACAGCTAAGGATACCCCTGGGGATTTTAGTATGAGGTTTCACAGGATATTTGTAGTATTGCAAACGCCCATTGGCTGTAGAGGCTGATTACAACCACCCGGACTGCACGCTCATTTACCACAATCATGGTTAAAAATTATATTTACTGTATATCACAAAATTCAATGTAACGAGAATGTTCTAAATGGGTTTCTTAGTTTCCTTACCTAATTTGGTAAGGCAGGAGAGAACTGTGGGTATTAGAGGTGTTCACCTTTGATGCGTATAGGTAGGGGCTTCATCCATAGAGTTCTAAGAACTTCGATCCTTTCCAGGATTTATTTTACATAATCATTAAGAAACTACAAAATTTGGCCATAATTTAAAAGATAACTATAGAACTATGTACAATTAACGTGTTCTAACTTTAACAACATATATCATTATACATAGCAACATATAACATATAGCATTTTGCATATAGCACGCTCAAAAAAAGGTAACAACCTTACTAAAACGTCGCGTAAGTGTGCCCTTGTTGAGCTGGCATCGCTTTAAAATAACTCACTGTATATATCTCTAAAGTTCAGTTTTAGGCTTTCGTGCCTTAAACATGCAGTTATGTATAAAAAAACGGCCATTAGATGAGTCGCCTGTTTGATTCTTTACTCTAATAATTACAACGGGTACGCGGATGGTCACGTGACCTCGCCCACTTTCCTTCATGGCTGACGTGCGCCGGAGCACGTGCACTTGGCCCGATGCCACTGCAACACACCCTCGGGATATAGTGACGTAAGCATTGGTAAGTATTTTTTTGTCCAAAACTCGTAACACACATACCTTCTTTGTGATTTACAGAAGTCGACTTCCTATTTGTTTATATAATGATATTCTTATGTAATAATTATTGGCATATATGTTAATTTTAAATTCTAGATTTAAAAAAAGGTATACAAGACCGTGGTAATTTAAAATTTGGTAATTTCAATTGAATAAATTCAGAATCGTTTTTTCTTGTCCTGGAGGATAGTTACTCCTAATCTGATGAGAATTATATTTTTAAGTTCTTGTAAAGTGTAGCGTAATGGATACATTTTGTGAACCCCGTCCACAGTAAAAATTTTAAATGAATTAATACGGTTTTGGAAACAAGATGTTATAAATACCAATACAACAAGATGTAGTAAATATTTTTTTTACAATGAGCAACTAGCTATATACTATATTTCACTCATCTTTTTTGACAATCGCATACCTATATCATTTATTCTATATTTTTTTTTTACGCTGTTTTTGAATAGACAATATATTTATTAGCATGTATTATATCCTTGTAAAATATGCACACATGAGCTACATATAACAATACATACTCTTGAACTATGAATCTATATAATATACTGACACCGTTCGCGACTTAGACCGCGTTAATGCCCACCGAAAGCAGAAATTATCATCGGTACATACAAATAAGTTAAATTGATGAGTCTGTTTGTGGTATTGTCAAATTTAGTTTTTTACTAAATACATATGAAATTATATGCGTTTAATATAACAAATTCAAAGTTGTCAGCTTGTTTCGGCTAGTCTGCAAAACGGTGGGACCTATTGTGACAGCACTTTCACCAGATAGTTGATGTTATTAAGAGTAACTTTGATTACTTTTGTTTCAGTAATAAATAAGAGCTCCACGCAGATATAATAAACTTAAGAAGCAACGTTGGTACTTAGTGTGCAGTACGTGGTATACAGTACTGCGCGGCAACACGCTCATCTTTACACTGAACAGAAGTTGTGGTAAATTCCACTCGGAAGATTCGCGGGTAACAGCTACTTTTAATATAAACCTAATAAGAAAATAGAGCTTATCGCCATCTAATCCTAGATTATAATCAAATGGATACAACAAAAATCTCAACCATGAGAAACACAGAGATGTGCATACTTTCATAGTGATCGGTTAAATTGTACAGGACTTTATTGATCTCAGTTATAGATAACTTGAAGAAAGTTATGCGTTTCTCTTTATCGAGATGCGTACTTTGCTTTCCTCTCAATATGATGAACCATATTCCAATATTGTAAATTAATCTACATGTGAAGACTCAACCAATTCATATACGTGTGCCTTCTTCGAGGTACCGTATGATTGCCAACTTCCTTCAAGATTACAAGTATTAGATGAACCGTTAGAAAACGAGGGATCTTTTTTGGCCAATCAAATTGTCTATTACATTTCAGGTTAATTCTCTATATCAGAGGTCATTCACCTTACGCACACAGTTTTAACAGCAGGACAAAACAAAACCATTGTTATCGAAAGTGGACTGTACAAAATTTACAGGGAAACGTTCTACATTTTTTTTAATGTTTCTAAAAGTTGTTAGTGTTTCATATATATACCTACATAAATAAATATTAATCGCCAAATGTATGTGAGCGTATTATTTTAGAACGACTGCATCTATTTGGCTAATACTTTCTTTGTTTTTTTTTATATCATAGGAGGCAAAAGAACAGGCGGGTCACCTGATGTAAAGTGATCACCGCCGTCCATACGTACTAGCAATGCCAGGGGAGTCGCAATTGCGTTGCCAGCCTGTGTTTGGGGGGAAAAGGGGATGGGGTAGGAGGATTGGGGAGGGGAGAAGAGAGGGAAGGGGAGGTGGGCCTCCGGCGCTCTCACTGACCGAACGAAACGCAAAAATACAAGCACTGTTACTTCACGTCGGGTTTCTGTGAGAGGGTGGTACTACCCTGGGCGAGCCGACCCATTCATGCTGAATCCAGTAATAGCTTTAGCGTAGCTCTACCATCTTCTAAACCTTCTTGTTATGTTTGTAATTGTGAGCACAAAATTTGTAGGAAAGAAAATGTTTTGAAAATCGTACGAAAGATTGAAAAACTTGGGTCAAACAATTTACATATGAAAAGTGAGTGAATCAGTGAGACAGAAAAGAGTAGAGACATTTCCATAAATATTGATAGAATTGACAAATTGTCGTTCAGTTGACATTCATTTCCTTACATGATCGTACTGTAAAGGAGAGATTTTGCCTCATTTTCTTCGTTAAGTACAATCGCGTGAAGTTTGGGTGGATAGCCAGTACATAAATAAAAGTGTATATTGTTTGTCCGGGCTAGTTTTGTCCGTAAAGGCTGATTAAATTGGTTAGATATTTTAAAACACGGCCCGCCATTTTGAGATTTCGTTCTTAAAAGCCAACCGAGGGTTCAAATTATATATAGCCTAAAGGACAACATCGTGAGGGAATCCACATGTAATAAGTAATATTGTTTTTGGCATATACCCGACATCAAGCAGCAAAACCAGACGTTGGAGACGATAAAAATTGCGATAAACAAAACTCCAACACTGATAATATAATCCGCAGCCAATAACAAGTTTATAAATTATTTTCGTCATCAAGGTTTGCGCAGCTGTTTTTATATTACAAAGGTATAAAATGCAGACGTTCCGCGCTCTTCACTTAAATAAAATTTTCAATTGATCATCTATCCGCTTGACGTAAGTCTTTTAATGGCTTAGTAGTCTTTTAACTTTATTTTTATTGGCTTTCGTGGACTGTCCAATTACAAAAGCGAGCTGCAAAATTGCAAATATCAGACTCCAGAAATTAAATGAACAAAATCAAATCAAAAACACTTTATTCAGTTTAGGCCCTAATAACGCGCTTATGAACGCTAAAACTACCACCTGTTCGGAAACAACACAGTCATCGAGAAGAACCGGCAAGAACCTCGATCGGGTACATCTTTTTAACATATATATTTCCAATACATTATACGTTACAATCATTTTAGTGGATTCACAGAGATGAGTCAATTCCAGATATCACCATCATTCACATATTGATCCACTCTATAATAAATAACCTTTAACACCAAAACCCGCTTGACGTGGCGCTTAAACTTACAGTTCGGCAAATCGATAACATGCTGTGGGACTTTGTTGTAAAACCTAACACAATTACCTAAAAAACATCACATTTTAAAAGAACGAAGACTCGAACATTGCCAGTTTAAATAACATCCTTCAAATTAGTTTTGATAGATAAATTTGCCATACGAATTTATTTCTCCATTGATCTAGAGAATAGAATCTAAATTATCTTCTTTATCAAACTAGTCGTGTTTTCATCTAAAAGGAATACATCTAGCTTGAGAGATTATGTTTTCATTAGTTTCGTAAATAAATATATAATACATTCCAACTTAATAACTCATTTATGGCTGGCATCAGTTAAAACTGCGATTTGTGGTGTGCAAAATACAGTTTTTGTTGTTTTTTTTCCATTAAAAAAGGACGCATCTTTGTTTTGTAATGTTCTATAATACATAATATGAAATATTTGAATTGAGCATATGACCTATGTCTATGTCCATAAGAATTACATATTTCAGTGAGATTGTTAGATAATTTCTAAATCTATACTCTTTAATCGGCGACTGCGATGTATTTTCATGTTATGATTTTGTATATAAAATTATTTGTATCGCGATTTCAAATAATATTTTTTTTTCTAAAATAGACCAATCTGTCAAGGTGTGAAATTGTTATAGTATAAAACTTATTTTTTTATTATATTTTATAAATACGTATTGATCCGTTATCAAGGTTATTGGTCGTTGAAGTATTATTATTGTTTTGAATGAAAAGTTTTTGTAACACGTGACAATACTACCTTTAAGTTATTTAAAATAGTATTTACATATTGGCAACGTGCCTTTGGCATTTCTAGAGGAATGTTTTGTGACGCTTTTATGAGTAATATCCGTAAATTTAGGTGCTTTCAAGATTAGAGAGTTAACGGTGGAGCAGAGAGATGTAATGCAGGGTTTCAAAAAATTAAAAACACCTTACAAAATTCTGTCGCTTATGAACGTCAAAACTACCGCCGGTTCGGACAAACAACCCAGTCATCGAGAAGAACCGGCAAGAAACTCGAATCTATCTTTTCATTGTACGTGTGGAAATGATGCCAATCTCTATGAATCAGCCAAGAACTTAAATTAGTTATCTATGTATGTAAAATTATATATCATGAGAAGATAAACGAGATCGAGTTTCTTGCCGATACTTCTCGAAGACTGGGTTGTTTTACCGAAATGGTGGTAGCTTTGACGTTCATAAATGGTTTGTCAGGGCCTAAATTCAATAAAGTGTTTTCGATTTGTATATATTAATGGGGATGAATAGAGAGAGCTGTTATTTCTAGACATTATCATCGTTCACCAATTCACCCTATAGTCTTTAGACAACAAAACCCGGTTGACATAGTGCTTGAACTCACTATCCGGCAAGTCGGTAATATGCTTTCGGACTTTGCCTAACCTAACACTATTTTATTATATTTATAGACTATATAATTTAAAAAGCATCCTTTGGAGTTTCTCTAGCTTTGGCGTATATGCCATCAAAATAGCAAAAAAAAAACAAAGAAACATTGGAACGTCTATACAGATATCTAAAAATTTAATAAGAATGTAAGTCTAACGTGTCTGTACTTTTTAGTGTTTTGTAAAAAAAAATGTTGCCCGTATCTAGGAATAAGTAATAGAAAACATTTCAGTCATTTTTAGAAATGTCTGTCTGTCTATCTCTCTGTTTGTATGAACACGCATCTCTGCTTCAGTACTGCGTTCTTGATAAAACCGTTCAAGATTATCAAGAATATCTTCGAGTAACGTCTAGTCTTTGTTTCATCAAAATCGCTTCGGTCTACCAAAAGTTATTGTAATTATAATGCTGATGAGACTTAAGAACGAGAGAAAAGTAATAGTAATTAGACTTAATACATTCAGATGACTTTATTAGTCACTGTTTTGTACATTAAGGTTCCACATGGGCGAAGTCGCGGGCACAGCTAGTGTACGTATGAACCTATAAATCCATCCATCCATTAATTAAAAGTAAGATTTATTTTTTCAAGTACCTCACTCGCCGACCTTCACAAAGTCATCGACCTGTTCCGGTGCCAAAGTGTCTGGTTCAATTTTAGCCAAATTTCATTCGCTAAAACACATCGTACCACTTTCATATGTGTGGTATGCCAAAATCTCGAGCTTTATTTAGAAACACCAGGTGATGAAGGTGATATGTTACGTTTCCAAAGAAACGCAATTCATTTAAGAGCACGTGTATTTCGACGGATATAGTTGAAGTCTAAGCTGATGAATACAAGTTATTCTTTAAATATTTTGCGCGACACGATGTACAGCGAGTACAGGCAAGGCTGAGGATATAAAGCGTTCGCTTGGTAAAACTTATTTATTCTTCTTTTGCATACCGTTTTAGGGAAAACAGACGGAAGGAGCACGTTCCATTTATTTACGAATCGGATAATAAATGACGATATAAAGTGCTTAATGGACTACCGATGGATGGAGGTCCGTCGGTATGGCGTCTGGTAGTCCTGAGGTAGAACGGAGATGGTGGAATAAGCTGGGACATATCTTATACACATTCTTCTGTCCGTGTGTATATGACTGA
The DNA here is from genome assembly GCA_036509395.1 of Antheraea yamamai. Lineage (NCBI taxonomy): Eukaryota > Metazoa > Arthropoda > Insecta > Lepidoptera > Saturniidae > Antheraea > Antheraea yamamai. Next base: position 11,614,866 of record AP028450.1, read on the forward strand.
ACTCCTAAACAGCTGGACAAATTAGGATTTTCTTTTTGTGAGTGTTCAGGTAGACTCAATAATAGTTTCGATTCACTATTGGAACCGGTAGGTGGCGCTGTGGTTGAATTTTAGGATTTCTTTTATTACTTTCGTTTTCTCCAACTGACTACGCTATTGACCTACGAAGGTCTTAACAGCTTTACCGGACTACTAAGGCGAGCGCTTGAGGCACTCAGCCGATTTTATTTGACAACTAGCTCAAGGGTGCACGGCATTCTTCGGCTTGGGCTGTTGCCTGATACATACAATTCGCGACCTATCTGAGCTAATCTAAGGTGAGCTAACCATCTATACATACCTCAACAACTCCTATATATATTTCGTATCGGATAATTTTCTAAACTCTTTCAGTTTGATAAGAGAAATAAAATAAAACTCTTCCACTTGCATGTGTAGCCGTGTATGCGTGCACGTGTGTGGAGGTGACATGTGTAATGTTGTCGTAGTGATGTAAGATTTTGTGTCACTGTAACGCGCGAGCAGCGTACTCAAGGGCTCCACGCCGAGGGAACGGACCTATGCTTGAGCCGCTGCCGAGGGGGGCAGGACAACGTACACCGGGCCCGCTAGTAAAATATATTTTTGAAACCGGATAACGGTACATTTTAACTTATGATTTATGAATTTCATGGTCGGGTATCTTGCCGAATGACGTCGGTATTAATTCATTGCATCAGACAACATTGATAACATTCCTTCATGACAGATTGTCAACTTACGGTTATAGGTAGATAACTGCTGTGGAGGAAAGTTGAGGATTTCATTCCAACCGCTTTCAATAATAGTTTAAATAGATTTACTCATTCGTTAGGGTGTTTTATACAGTACTAGCTGTGCCTGCGTTTCCGTCCGCGTGGAGCCTAACGTAAAAAAACAGTGACTAATAAAAAATCTGAATGTATTAAGTTCACTTACTTATCTACTTTTCTCTCGTACTTAAGTCGCGTCGTCATTAAAGTTGCAACAACTTTTGAAAGAGTGAACCGATTGTAATGGAAGCTACACTAAATGTTACGCGAGGATATGCTTTATAATTTTCTTGGCGAGGTTTTATCGTGGACGCAGTACTTTAGCAGTGATGCGTGTTCAAACAAACAGATAGACATACAGACAGTCATTTAAAAAAAATATTGAAATGTATTTTATTACTTATTTCAAGACGCAACAATTTTTTTCACAAAAATCTAAAAAGTACAGACACATTAGATTCACTTTCTCATTATATGTATATACATAGAATAGATATTAACTACTACAAATTGGCATATTGTCATTATAGCTATATATAACCGATCCTGAGTGACCCGTCGTACTGAGGTCACTCGTAATTACTTCCTACTTTTGAAGCTATTACGGCCCGTGTGTCAATATGTTTTGCTAAGGAAATTTTCCGGATCGTAACTTCTGCTTTGCGGTGTAAATAGAAGTGGTAACGGTACCTCTGAATTGACAGTAACTCCCTTTTGGGGGTTACATTCTATCATAGTGCCTAAGTTACCTAAGAACTAGAGTAGCATGGAGCACTATAACAGTTATTTACTCGTATCGCTAAATAGAGTATACATATTTTACTATCATCGACTGATTGATTACTATATTTGTCGCTGCGACGTTCAATTTATGTGGAACAGTGCACCACTCTAAAATGTGTTAATCTTTAACACCAATGCTTTATAACTAAAAAGCTGTGGACACGTCCTAAGCGCTTCGTCAACGCCTTGTTAAAACTTAGCTAACTAGTTTATTTTTGACAGCTCCCTCGTCAATCCGCCCGTATCCAAGCGACATATAACTATTTCTTTTTCACATCCGATATTGAGAATATGCCATCTTACTTCCACATTTAATCTAAGATAGTGTGGCGTTACAGTATTATTTTACGTATGTGTGCGTTATCGTACCATTTGTCTAGTCAAAATATTATGTAGGTAACGTATCTACATCTTTTACCTATAATATTATTTAGCACCACTTGGGAAGCACGTGCAGGGGAATGAGAGGTAAACTTCCTGCGGACGCGAGTAATATTCATCCCACATTATTACAGGATCACATTACAAGTTTACAATAACAACTTTTTGGTGTCATTTTTGGGCTGGAACCCCTGTAAGAAACAGCATACAGATCAGAGTATACTGTTATATACAGCCGTCTCGTATATCTCGTATATCCGCCCTCGGCTATGACAGTAGTGCATTACAACGACTTTTTGGTACCAATTTAAGCTGGAAGTCCCGTAACACAAACCATACAGATCAGATAATGTTATCAGTTCTATATAAATGGCTCAATAAGTCAAGGTTATTATAGATTTAGAACGTTACCTCGTCCGGTACCACTTTCACTCACCGAGGCTAGATTCGCAATGTTCGCGAGTCTCTATTAAGGTTATACACTATTTTGTTTTATCTCATGTTATTCTCAGTTAGCTACGTTTATTATTTACACCAGTTTAAAAGTTCAGTCACTTAACCTTACAATAAGTCACGTTTTTAATAATTTATTTAATTACTAGCTATTGCCCGCGACCTGATTTTCGAGAATTGTTTCATAGGGTCTCTTTGTCTTTTATGGATTTATTTTTTTTCTTGCAAACTCTTGGTTCCTGTCTTATTTCGGAAAGCGTTTTAAATTTAAATCATTTTAAATGTAACGCAGCTTAAGTACATTATTAAAGTGTGCAAGATGAGACATTATGATTATACTTATCTAGTTACAGATAATTTGGAATATATATTTTAAATCTATGTTATTAACTCGGTCTTTTGTTGTTGAGATTATAATACCCTTTATGGCGGTTTCATTAATCCACTAATTGTAATTTAACAATATTGCTTGACCTCTATCGGTAAGCGGGATAATTTATAGACCAGAATATACTCTGAATCTCACTTCAATTTTAATGTCAACAGTTACTTCTTATGTATTTCATCGACCCTTCGCCATTTTTTTAATAACAAGTACATATATCTAATGCACAACGAAGTGGGACGGATATCGGCTAGTCTACAATATTTCTATAATTCTACTATCTAATATAGTTTTAATTTATGATATTTGGAAAAAAAAAACCATATCGAAAAATCTAGACGTGATAGAAAAAATCGGCTATCGGGAACAGATTCAGAGCATCAAAATCTTCATATTTATGACATAACTAGCGGGCCCGGCAGACGTTGTGCCGCCCTGATTATGAAAAAATCCTTGACAAATTATATACTAAACCGTTCCCCATTAATCACTCTATCCACCGGTGAAAACCGCATGAAAATCCGTTGGGTAGTTTTTGAGTTAATCGCGAACAGACAGACAGACAGACGCGGTAGGGGACTTTGTTTTATACTATGTAATGATTTTTTGAAGGAGGATTTTGTTGCAGACCAGTGTAATTAACACGTGAGAAAAAATGTACCACTTAATATGGTCGAGTGCTTGACAACGAATAGTTGATATAAAGGCATAATTATAGCAAATATCTATATACGAGTATATACACACGTCATCTCTAGCACGAATACACAAAACAGCTCACGTCAAAGTCGCCACGGGGACGGGTCGATGACCTCACTCTAGAATATGTCATTGAACTTGTAACATAGATTCATGGTGCAGTATCAATTATATATAACCCTTCACATAGAAATTTGTTCGTGTCACGTTATTTATACGTCCCGAAAATTATAATGAAAACGACTTAAATATTTGTTTCGGACTCCACATTTCTAGTTTAATTTTATAGGATACAATTTAATTAAAAAAATAGGTTCTATCGTAAAAACACACGATAGAAGTGAAACTTTTATATTACAAGGAATCATTTTAACTACAAAAGCCCACGTCACACGGTGTTACAAAGCGGTCACCCATCCAAGTACTGATCGCATTCGAAGTTGCTTAACTTCGGTGGTCAGACGATCGGTGTTTTTAGACACTATACTCGACACATATAATAAGAATGTAAATCTAACGTGTCTATACTTTTTAGAATTTTGTGAAGAAAATTGTTGCAGGTGCCTAGGAATAAGTAATAAAATACATTTCAATCATTTTTAGAAATGTCTGTCTGTCTGTTTGTTTGTTTGTTTCAACACGCATCACTGCTAACGTACTGTGTTCACGATAAAACCCCACCAAGAAAATCATAAAGCAAATCCTCGAGTAACATTTAGTCTTGGTTTCATTAAAATCAGTTCACTCTATCAAAAGTTATTGTAATTTTAATGATGACGCGACTTAAATAGGACAGAAAAGTAAATGGACTTAATACATTCAGATGATTTTATTAATCACTGTTTTTTTTTATATTAGGTTACACACGGACGGAGTCGCGGACACAACTAGTGTAATAATAAAAAAGCAATTATTATAACGATACATTTCTTTTCAGAAAGTAAAGGTTGTTGATGTCGAGCGGAGCCGAGTAAACCCGATTCAATGTCACGCACCCGAACGTGACAGTTCACTATGAACCAATTGAATTCTCCCTATTTTTTCACTGCCTAAGGATTATCAAATGAACACAAAATCGTTCCTTAATACTCAATCTAATCTAATCTATACTAACATTATAAAGATGAAGAGTTTGTTTGCTTGAACGCGATAATCTCAGAGACTATTGGTCCGATTTGAAAAATTCTTTCAGTGTTAGATACCTCATTTAT
>AP028450.1:11640890-11849396 GCA_036509395.1 Antheraea yamamai
AGCTCAAGGGCGCGCGGCACACCTCGGCTTTGGCTGTTGCCTGATACATGCAGTTCGCGACCTATGTGAGCTAACCTAAGCTAAGCTAACTATTCATACATATATGAGTTGTTGAAACATATATGTGTACCAAGCATACATACCTCAACAACTCTTATATATATTTCGTATCGGGTAATTTTCTAAACTATTTCAGATTGATAAGGGAAAAAAGATAAGACCCTTCCACTTGCATGTGTAAGCGTGTATGCGTGCACGTGTGTGGAGGTGATATGTGTAATGTTGTCGCAGTGATGTAAGATTTTGTGTCACTGTATCGCGCGAGCAGCGTACTCAAGGGCTCCACGCCGAGGGAACGGACCTAGGCTTGAGCAGCTGCCGAGGGGGGCCTAGTCTGGTGTGCGGGAGCGAAATTTATCCCTAGACCACGGCGGCGTGATCTGTGGTTACGCGGGCGTGGGCGTGAGCACGCTCTGTTTGGAGAGACAGGCTGGTACTGATCGTTCACTGCCGTTATTTCATCGGGAGGGTCGGTAAAAATATGTCGCGGTCGTCTTTTACAACGCGCAGCGTTTGGTACGGGTTTGTATTTTGCGGCGGATACCACTAACGGACTGGGATGATTCGCGGCTTTTTCAAAATAACTAATCGTAAGTGATTTTACGTACGCCCAGATGGAAGGCATCTCTAGGTCCCTATGTAGATCAACTCTCCGGATGTACCACGGGGCACTGGTCACTTTACGTAAAACGCGGTTTTGAAGAACCTGCAACTTATGAAAATTATCTTTTGACATATGCGCAAAAACGGGACTGCTATATGTCATCACGGGACGGATACACGTCTTATACAAAGTGAGCTTGTGTCTGAGGGACATCTTACTCCTATAACAAAGCAACGGATGGAGGCGCCCCAAGACCATAGCGGCTTTGTTTCGCACTCTATCTATATGTGACTCGAAATTTAAATGTTTATCTAATGTAACACCGAGATATTTGACCTCGTCGGCCCAAGGTATATCGGTTCCGTATAGCCTGATGGGCTCGAGATTATTACTACGTCGTAAAGGATCGAAGAGTATCGCGGCACTCTTATCAGGATTAACTTCTATGCGCCATCGACGAAACCATTTACCGAGTGTGAAAACGGCCTTTTCGATGCGCTTCCTAAGAAAGTCCGACCGCAAGCTGGAAGTGTAAATAACGGTATCGTCAGCATAGCAACCTACTTCGACCCGTTTAGACCGAGGTAGGTCACTGATGAACAGATTGAAGAGCGAGGGCGCGAGTATGGAGCCCTGTGGCACACCTGAGCGTATCGGGTGGGGCAGGGATAGTTCCCCATCCACTCTAAAGCGGAAAGTCCTATCAGTGAGATAATCGTGGATAATATGAATTAACTTATCGGGTACGTGAGATTTGCATAATTTATGGATGAGCCCTCCATGCCAGACCTTATCGAAGGCTTTGGCGACATCGAAGAAGACTGCAATTGTGCGTTTCGGTTTACGTTTCGGGTCGGCATTAAAATTAGAGAAAATGTACTCCGTGAGGCGGTGTACTTGATTCGTGCAAGAGTGTTCGGCGCGAAATCCGAACTGCTCAGGTGGTATTAATTTTAAATCTGTAATCGAAACCTGGAGACGGTTCAGAAGGAGCCGCTCGTATAATTTACCTAATGTATCTAACAGGCTAATCGGGCGATAGCTATCGGGAAGCGTAGCTTTTTTGCCGGGCTTGTGTATGCCTATCACTACGGCCTTCTTCCAGGCGGCTGGAAAGTGGCCCTGGGACATGGCCGCATTGAAGATGCAGACCAATAGAGCTATGATGTGATCGGGAAGGAGTCTCAATACCTCGTTCCTGATTCCATCGGGACCTGGGGACTTCCTAAGCTTGAGACGCTGGATGGCGGTCGAAACTTCATCGAAAGTTATTGAGGTTAGGGTATCCACGGGAGGGGACGCTAGTGCATGCTCTACCGACAATTCGATCGACCTAATATGGATAGGGTCAGTGTTATCAGTGTTTGGTGAACACTGTGTTTCTAGACTCGCGGCAAGACATTCCGCTTTATCTATGCTATCGAACGCAGGAGGCAATCCGGGACCTCTATCGAGAGGAGGCATCGGAGTAGTGAGATCCGACTTTAAAGTTCGCGAGAGTTTCCAGTACGACAGGTGGGACGGCCGGAGATTCTCCAGAAGTCTGTCCCACCTGTCGCCCCGAATCTCAGAGATACGAGATTTGACTATTTTACGTAACAAGCGTAAACGGTCGCGATTTTCTGCAGACGGGTAAGCGTCGTGAGCTCGAGTCGCGGCGTTCTTTTCCGTAATCAACGCTCTCACGTCGTCAGGGAGTATAAAACGGCGATCATTCGCCGCTTGTACCTCTTTCGAGGTCTCTCTGACGGCGGTCTGGAGATAATCGACCAGGGAATCGATAGCCGAATCCGCGTCGGCTTTAGACACCAACACGTCCGGAATCCTGTCTAAATTGCTAGACGAAGGATTTTCTTTAAAATAACGAGCGAGTTTCGCGTAATCAGCCACCCTAACCGACGGAGGGGTGAAGTCTGAGTTAATAAGGTATGCATTAGGGTAGTACAACTGTTAGGGTAGTAAAACTGTACTTTGACGACTCCTACTGGTGAACCAGTGCGAGTTACACAAAAAAACACAAAGACTATTTTGAAGAGCGTGAAATTCCCCACAAGTTCCATCAAACCGATTTGCAATATTGTAAAAGCCGGGTAAGCATTAGAAATTTGAAAAAAAAAAAAGATATTTTTACATGCATATTGAATGGTAAAACTTTAAATTTAAATTGTAAGTACTTAAAAGTAATATTAAAAGCTCAAACTTGGTGAGATTTTTTTTTCTATATGTAGATTAATATTTTGCATAAGCAACGAAAAAAAAATGTTTGCGGAAATGAACCACCCTAGTATGCATATGTATATACACCAACGCATATACGTGTGGTTAGCTTAGCTCGTATGGGTAGTTTAGCTCGATACGCGACATTACATGCAAGACAAGAACCCAAGTCGAGGTCCGGCCACTCTGGCATCCTAGAGCTTGTCGCCATTTCTACTTACTTACTTTAAGCGCTTAGCCCAATAAGCGCAGCGAAGCTGTAAAGGCCTGGCAGGCTAACAGCGTACAGCCAATTCGAAAAAAAGACCAAATTATATTCTAGACATCGGAGCGAATACGATGAGAAAAAAAAACAAGGAATCTTCAGACGGACTGCATTATAAGGCGCAAATGAATCTGTTTTTTGTCTGTGAAATAAGTAAATTTCTTCTATCATAAACGGGGTCTGATTAACCTGTGGGCGTAAGTATATTATCAAATTTAATAAAGACTCTTAATTTAGAAATGTGCCATGTTTCCTTTTAAATATTCATGTCCTACCCTCGTTGAAATCACTTTTAATGTGAAACATCTATAGCGGCGGGTCAGACCGGCTGTTGGCGTGGTGACGCGTCGCCACGCTCTTTAAATTTGAATTTTGAATAATTGTATTAAATAAATATATATATGATTATTGAATAACCAGTCGTCTTTTTCTTGAAAAAAATCTTAATATTTTATTTTTGATTATGCCATATTCATGTCCTGTCGTAAACTATACTTTTATGCATACTACCTGTACAAAATAATTTATATGTTTCACATCTGGCAGACGTCCTGCGACAGCTCACAATTTTTTTTAATACACGTTAAAGTGCACAAATTACTCGTAGTAGTAAGGACAGTGCAGGACAAAAGCAAGAGCTACTACTAGAGTTACTTCGAAAGATCTAGAATCCATCAGCAATTTACGCTATCACGTAGGTCTTGAGGAGTTGGATATAGAGCAAAATGGAGTCACTGTGTCGGACATATCGTCATACACATGATGAAAACGACCGAGTCAAGTCCGAAAACCCCACCAACCTCATTACACTACCACAAACAAGTTTAAAACATACGAGCATATCATTCTATTAATTCTTCGTCAACAAATCAAAAGACTATAATGTAAATTGATTTCAATTGAAATTGATGATGATGCGTAAGAAAATAGTACGTAATGTGACCTGAATAGAGTATAATTATAGAAGTATTAACGAAGCATTTATTATAGACTAGCTGTACCCGCGACTCCGTCTGCGTGGAACCTAATATTAAAAAAACAGTGACCAATAAAGTCATCTGAATGTATTAAGTCCATTTACTACTTTTCCGTCGTACTTAAGTCGCGTCAGTCATTAAAATTACAATAACTTTTGATAGAGTGAGATAGAGTTGATTTTCATGAAACTAAGATTAAATGTTACTCGAGGATATGCTATATGATTTTCTTGGTAAAGTTTTATAGCAGTACTTTATCAATTATGCGTGTTCATACAAGCAGACAGTCATTTCTAAAAATGATTCAAATGTATTTTGTGGCTTATTTTTTTTTTCAGAAAAGTCTAAAAAGAACAGACACGTTAGATTTACATTCTTATTATATGTATATAGATAGATAGAGTCGAAATATGATAGGGTGGCTAACTTGCGATTCACGGAAAAAAGAAATCAAATCCGAGACGGAATTAGACTGTTTTTTTATTGAATTATGGTGACATTCTACTTATAATGTAGCGTTTAATCTAATATTCTATCTAATCTAATAGGTACGATTCTCATTCGCACTCATAAACGATTTAGACGGAAATTATTAGAGAGAGAACAGATTTACCAACTTAAACAGTGGTAGCTAGATGCATGTATGATGGTATAACATTTTTTTTTTCGAACTGACTAGTGCTATTGACCTAGCAAGGTCTTAACAACTTCACCGGACTACTAAGGCGAGCGCTTAAGGCACTCAGCCGAGATGGCATAACAAGTTTATAATTATAGTAGACTAGCAGTTTCCCGCGTCTCTTTTTCTATGCAGTCTCTATTCTCTCTTTATTTTATATTGTACTATCGGCCCCGGCCCGACGGACATTGTGTCGCCTTGATAATAAATAAAAAGTCCTAGAATCAGACCGCATCACCACATACCGTGTCCAGTTGTGCACCTAAATAATTCTTGAATCCACCTGAATACAAGTTAATCGCTTAACTCAGCGGATAATATCTCGGCTGAGTTTTGTAAGGTTTACGATATGAGTTCAAATCAATCCTTGCTCGACTTTAGTAGTCCGGTGAAGCTGTTAAGACCTTGCTAGGTCAATAGCGTAGTCAGTTCGAAAAAAAGAAAACCTGAATACACACAAAAAATTTCATCATAATTTATCTTTATAATGTCGTTGCAAGAAGAAAATTATTTTTCGTATATTTAGATTTACTTACTTACTTTCTTTAATGCCTCGTAAAATTATGATAGTGAAACGTTCGAAATATAGATACTTCGTTTTTTTATTACTTTAAAATCACTTTACAAGAACTTATATATACATACTATTCTATACCCCTTAGTTATTAATTATGTTAATATAATTCGTTTAAATTAAATACCACTGACACGATTGTAATGAAGTTTTTAAACTACTGTAGGAGATAATTTATTAGTATAAGAAATACAGAAATTATAGCTATTTAAATATAAGTTGTATAGCAGTGAAATTATCTTTATACCGATATTTCACAGGTGATAAATAACAACGTGCTAGTTTAAGAGAACAAATGCTTTGGCCAAGGAATATACACTCAAGTGACATTTGTCTTGCTACTTCGTTGTCCTTACACACGCAAATGAAAACAAATGGAGGACGATGATTTTGCTTCAGAAAATCTAGCGGTATCCTTGTACCAAATAAGGAATTCGAAAAGGACTCCCACTCGAATGACCTTCTTAAGTTAGAGTGTCAATTGAACAGTGTTGGTGAATACACGTGTTTTAATTGTTTATTGTTTTATATCGAAATATGGTTAAATTTTCTTTTCTCAACTGTGGAATCTATACTAATATTATAAAGAGGTAAAGTTTGTGAGTTTGTGACGTTGTGGCGTTGTAAGGGGGTAATCTCAGGAACTACTGGTCCGATTTGAATAATTCTTTCAGCGTTATATAGCTCATTCATCGAGAATGGTTATAGGCTATATATCATCACGCTAAGGCCAATAGGAGCGGAGCACAGATGAAAAATGTTTCAAAATCGAGATGTTTTTTTCTTTTTGAGAGCTTCTGCTGTGTGTCAGCGTTAACCCAGAGTAGTAACTATTACTACGCGGACGAAGTCGCGGGCAGGGGCTATAATCTATATACTAATATTATAAAGAGGTAAAGTTTGTGAGTTTGTGATGTTGTAGGGGGTAATCTCAGGAACTACTAAACCGATTTTGAAATTCTTTTACCAATAAAAAGCCACGTTATTTGTGAGTGTCATAGGCTATATATCATCACGTTAAGGGCAACAGGAGCGGAGCAACAATGAAAAATGTTTTAAAATCGGGGTATTTCTTCCTTTTGAGAGCTTCCGCTGTATCTTAGCCCAAAATAACTATTCCACGCGTGCGAAGTCGCGGGCAGAAGCTATTAACTAATTATATTATCTATAATCTATATACTAATATTATAAAGAGGTAAAGTTTGTGAGGTTGTAGGGGGTAATATCTGGGGAGTCGGAGAAAAATGGTCGAACGAAAACGTTTCTTATGAACGCTGCCTTAATTATGAGATATATATGATTGAGTTCTAGAGAAAAGCTGTAGCTTGATAATGCCTATTACCGCCCAACGAAGTGGGCACGGGTCGGCTAGTAATCTATATACACTCATCAAAAAAGTCTAAGCAACATGTACTAATTTAAATTTTAGGATGGTTCTTCACATTATAACGTTGTATTTTATTTTTAAAATAATATCTTTAGGGTTCTATGATGTAAAAATAACAGCTGTTGTCTTTTAATAACAGAAATGAACAATATTAGAATATACTGTAGAAACTATGATACATAAGAAACTAAACTTTTTTCTTACAAAATGAAATTTCTAAAGAAAATGTATTTATTGTGAAAGAATAGAACAATTTAATACAAAGTATGGGCTCCACTGCTATTCAGAACTTGTCGGCAACGATTATTCATTGAATTAATGAGACTGTTTATGTCATCTTGCAGTATTCGCTCCCAATGGAATTGTAGCAAATCCTTCAGCTGTTGGGTTGTTGTCGCTCCGTCCAAGTCCTTCAAAACACGTCTCTGGAACAGGTCCCATGCGTGTTCGATGGGTTTGAGATCTGGCAATTGTGCAGGCCAGGGCAATACCCGAATGTTCTCCGTTGCAAAGTATTCACTGGTTCGCCGAGCTGTATGTGAACGCGCATTGTCATGCATTAACCTAAAATCGGAGCCAAAGGTTTGTGCAAATGGGTAGACATAAGGTCTGAGAATATCCTCAATGTAATTTTCAGCATTCATCTTTCCATTTACAAAAACGAGCTCAGTTCGCCTGTTCTTCATAATACCCGCCCATAACATAACTGTTGAGCCGCTGTATGGATGAACTTCCTGAACGCACCTGAGCCTTTCAGTATTTCCGGGCCGACGATACACTCGCACCCTTCTTGTATCAGGCTTAAACCCGAATCGCGACTCATCGGAAAACATAATTTTATCCCATTGTTCCTGGGTCCATGTTATGCGTTCTCTACACCATTCATATCGACGAGCGCGATTCCCGTGACGTATCGGTGGGCAGCTGATTGGGCGTCGAGCTCGTAGGCCGTACTCATGCAGTCGATTTCGCACAGTTTGAGGACTTACATCAACACCACTTGAAATTTGTAGCCTGAAACTTATCTCTCGAGCGGTTAACATCGGCTGGCGTCTTGCAGTCAGTTGTATGTACCGGTCTTGCCGAGTGGTTGTACTCCTTTTACGGCCTGGATGCTGTTCAGCGGGTTCTCCTGTATTATTGTAGTGCTGCCAAAGACGACAAATAACACTTCTATGAATGCCAAAATGTCGAGATACCTGAGATTGATTACTTCCCGCTTGCAACATCCCTACAGCTCTTTGCATTTCATCTGCCATCAAATGACGTCGCTTCATGACGTAAATAATACCTAACAATTCAATTTTGTCGCTAACTTTATTTAAATGATTGGTAAAATTATAATATCAAGACTAAACGTAGCAATTAAAACGCACTTAAATTCAAACAAATTCGCAGTCATTTGAATTTTATGAAAAAACAAAACATAATCAAATTTTTTTTTTACAACTAGCCTGTATGTCATCAATAACAAAAAAGTTTACTTACCTACGCACTTTGTTTGAGTAAATACTTAGAAATTAATTAATATAAATGGTAAAATTTGTAATATCACGCATGTTGCTTAGACTTTTTTGATGTGTGTATATACTTCTTTGTACATTTCGTGTAGTGGTGATAGGTGGTTAATAATTCTTTAGGTTATATTTAGCACATACAATATGCAAAATGACAGTGATGGCTACCATGTAGCATGCCTGTGTACAAAAGTATAGGAAACATCCAACCGTCCATAATCACAGATAATATATTTTTTAACGGAATGTTTACATAAAAAATGTATTACAATACAATTTCCCATACTGATTTAATAATGTAATCGATATGTAAACATTAACCTACCAATATTATATTCCAGTTAACAGCTTTAGTATGTGAAGTATTAACAATAAACAATTTTCATAACTAACACATTCTAGGAAACTCAACATTCACTAACACACAAGTAAACACGGCGGCCATGACAACAACCAAGCCTCTGGAACGGTGCGCGCTGATTGGTCGAAAGCAACGCGCCTCCGTGACGTCATCGGCTCAAGCGCACATATTTTATCGAAAAAGTAACCGCACACGGTAAAGGCGATAACGATTTATTTGTAGCGATTGCGTTCAAATGCAACAATTTATATTCAAAGATATATCACGCTGACATGTTTAAATTGTAAAATATATCGAAATGTAAGTATCACTACATTTTATAAAACAAAATCCTCTGCCACGTCTGTCTGTCTATCTATTTGTTCGCGATAAACCCAAAAACTACTGAACGGATTTCATGCGGTTTTCACCAGTAGATAAAGTGATTCAGGTGACAAGTTTTTCTTATTATGAGTGTCGGGATAACGTCTGCCAGGCCCGCTAGTTTATACATATAATGAAAATACAGGTTCCTTTGAGACTCAACCAAATAAAAACTACTGAAGGTATCAGCATTAAACTATTACCATTCGATGCGGGATTCTTCGGAAATGGTTATAGGTCTTTTTTTTATATTCAATTGACTTTACCTCTGTTTTTAATTAAAAATTTATTTAATGCGCAGCGAAGGGAATTGAATAAATGTATCATACGAAGTTGAGGTTTACACATTGGAATTTTATGACAATGTTAAACAAACATATTGATTTTATACTATTGAACTAAATTCCCTGCCAGTACACGAACCACTCTTGTCTGATAGCCGGATAATAACATCGCCATTTCTTCTTACATGTCTTAATTACGCCACAAAAATTACATTCGAGCTAACTTTGTTATTATTTAATATGTCGGTTACGTACACGCACAACCCAAGGTACTAAAAGATACACCAAGTAACTCGAAATTTAGAAAAAATGTTGACTTAAACATTTGAGGACAAATTTCTTGGAACTCAACACCTATGAGTGTCAAAATGATTATAAAATTTATACATCAAATAATATTTCGAGGTCCAAATTAATTAATACTAGTACCGTACCTCTTAGATGCAATTAACGAAATACTAATTTCAGTGTTTTTCAAAAATCAACCTCGGGTCAGTGAAAAATTATAATAAACTGAATAAATCGAAACAAAATATACTTTTAATCGCGATAAGAAACTGTACAAAACTTTAGTCTAAATGAGTGAAGCCCGCTGCGGAAAAATCAAAACATATAATATATGCATGAGTAATGTTGAATAAATCGCTTCCTCTTACGTAATGTTAAATCTATACGTTGGAAAGTGGTTGACCTTTACCATACCAAAGCGAACTGTGCAAACAATCTGTCAGACGTGGGTTCACCTTACGAAACAACTCAGGTATTATACATTGAGCAAGATTATTCTGTCACTCAATTTTAATATCCGATGTTTCCAAGGTTATATTATTCGTAAGTTAACCTGGAATTGAAATGGAAATATAATTAACTATAGTCGACGCGTTATGAACTGAGGCTTCGGGTCATAAATCATATTTATCTGTCTACCTCGCTCGCACTTACTGGACTTATGGAAAGGTGTAGTGATGTTGTGCGTAAGAATTGTAGAGGTGCGTATCGATAACGGTATAGGTACGATCGATATGCTAAATTATGTTAAGTAAAATAGGAATAATTTTAAAAACAGGAACACGTTGTGAATTGCAGCCCAAGCTTGGGCGTTGATGTCACCATTTAATTTCTTCAAACTGCGTAACAAAGCGAAAGTAATGTAATGAGTGTCATAACAAAAAATCTTATATTTATAGAAAAACAACACAACAAAACACCTTTACGGCGTCCACAACGGGTGTACTAACAAAGAAAATATAATCTTCTCTTTGCAGTATGACCAGAATAAAATGACAACCAGGTAAATCCATCGGTCTACGGCATGTAATGCATAGACAGTACCCCCTTCCCGGCCAACAAAGTGTACGAAGAATACCATGGGATTTTAGTCCGTGGGAATCAGACATAACCCATCCTTAGCTGCCTGGCGGAGTGGGTATCAATAATGAATCACTCGATGTAAAATATACAAGTTTTTTTTTCAAACTGACTACGCTATTGGCCTGGCAAGGCCTTCACAGCTTCACCGGACTACTACGGCAAGCGCTTAAGGCACTCGGCCGATTTTATTTTGATAACTAGCTCAACGGTGTACGGCACACCTCGGCTTGGGTTGTCTTTACCGCAATTCTTATTAGCTAAACTATGCTAAGCTATTCATACATATATACGTTTTTGAACCATACAATTGGAATTGAAAAAACGTTTACATGTATTTCGGATGTTAGAACGAAGTAAACTAATAGATTCAGCCCGACTAAGGGAAGACAGAAAAGAAAAAAAAAACTAGTGAATCCGTCAATTTTGTCAATATTTTTGAATATTTTCCTGTTTTCTGCCTCAATCACCTATTTCTATCAACCCAAATTTTTCACTTTTTCGTAAGATTTTTGCAATTTTTTTTTTATACAATCGTCCTGACAATTATACACGCCAACAAAATAATTAGCCAAACTGGTGCTGTTGTTCTGAGCCAATGCCGTTACATGCGTCTTTGTAGAGGTGGTAGAGCCACGCTTAAGCTATTATTGGTTTCAGCATGAATGGGTCGGCTCGCTCGGGGTACTTCCACCCTCTCACAAAAATCCGACGTGAAGTAACAGTGCTTGCATTGTTACGTTTCGTTCGGTTAATGAGAGCGCCGGAGGCCCACCTCCTCTCCCCCTCTCCCAAACACAGCGACTCCCCTAGTGTTGTTAGTATTTATGGACGGCGGTGGTCACTTAACATCAGGTGACCCGCCTGTTCGTTTGCCTCCTATGATATATTAAAAAAAAACATACATTCTGGAATTAACTACTATCTTCTTATTTCTTTACTTGCTTTTACTTCTGTCTTGTCTATTGTGGTTTCAATACATCTATTTGCGCTGTTTATTTACCTTAATAAATCCAAATGACATCATTTCTTTAATTTAATCACGTGTTTACTATCTCGCAAATACAAACGTTACTATGAAGCGAGTAATGCATAGAACTGATAATATTTATCAACATAGATAACATTGATAAGCGCAGTTCAATAATTGACTTTCAACTATCAACACGCAATTTATCGCAAATCATCGACGTTATCAGCAAGCTTTATGTTATCAAAACGAGCAAGCAGAGAATATTAGCCAGACCACAATTTTTAACCATACATCTTTTTATACTTTACTAGCGGCAGAAGTTGTTCCGCCCTGATAATAAGAAAAAAATTGACGCCTGGCAGATGTGAAACATCGAAATTGTTTTGTATAAGTTATGTGCATAAAAGAACAGATTACGACAGGAATCAGCTATGGCATAATGATAAGATAAAGCATTACAAATTTGTTCCATAAAATAATGACTATTTATTTATTTTATTACATAAATATTATTTATATTAAATACAAAAATTCAAATGGCGGAGGTGCGGTGTGTTTGGCTGCATTTATCAAAGGGTGCTAGGCCGTCGGCGCGTACCACGTAACACTAGTAGAACGAGTGGCCGACAAAACAATTTGAATCTTATGTTAATATAGATAGGGTTGCAAATGTATTTGAATATTTCGCTAATAGTGCAAAGTCCGTGTTTTGCGTCGCCACGTCTCGCCACGCCAACGACCAGGTATACTCTCGTCTATAGATGTTAAACATCAAAACCTTGACAAATTATATACCAAAACCTACTGCTAAAAATCCACAAGAAAATCCGTTCAGTAGTTTCGTTCGTTCGTTAGCTACGTTCATTAGTTAGTAATCGCAAACAGACAGACAGACAGACAATATTGTTTTATACTATGTAGTGATAGGTTTTTGACCACAATCTCACCCGGTGTTACGTGATGATGTGGTATAACATGGTAAATACGCCAAGCCTGGAGCAGACTGGCTCTCAAGTGCAGCTGCCGGAATACACCAACAGATGCTTGGCAACAGATTTTCAACCTGAGGGTGGTAGATAGCCAGGCGGGTTAAGACAAAGTCCCACCTACCTACGGTTTCATCATAATGTTTTTCTTACCGATAACTCAAGCTCATTCACAAGTATTCGGACCTAGGGAGTAGACGTAGTGCCAGTTCGGCAGCTCCTGCTCCCCGGCCTATAGGTGATTGAAGGCACCATGGGGTTTTAGTCCGTGCAAGTCGGACATACCCCACCCTCAGCTGCCCGGCTAGGGTTAAAAAAATAAAATAAAATAAAAAGTATTCGGACCTAAGTCTATCCACGTCATGTCCAGAAACCCTAACCACAAATAATGTCTCAAGTTTTTAGCATTCATTTAAAAAACGAATTATAAAGCAGTTCCACTTTCCTCATATCATAAATAAAAGTGTCTATTATCATTCCGATCTACAATATATGATAAAGAATCAAATAATTCCATTGTATTTTTTTAAATGGCCGAAGTCACGTTCAATTAACGCTATCTGAATAACAACGAGGAGTATTTGATAAAAACTGTGGTAAATCTCCATTGAACTCTGGTGCATAGACACGTTTCATAATGAATTAATAAAATCAGAACATGATTCGATTACTGGCTGAAAGGAAAGCATTATGGCCGCAAGGTTTTAACCAAAACTTTTTAGACAAGTGTAAGGCCTGTAATTTTTTCTTAATTTTACTTTATAATGTCAGCTATCTGCCAGTGACAGTCTTGTGGAAATCGGTCCAACCGTTTTGGAGACAGCACTGCAGACGAAGCCACGGTTCGCAGCTAGTCTAAACTAAAAGTTACCAGCGGCTGCGTTTGCGTTGTTTATTATCTTAAGAATATATTTTACTAGCTTCTGCCCGTGACTTCGTCCGCGTGGAATGGTTACTTTGGACTAACGCTAACACGCAGCGGAAGCTCTCAAAAGGAACAAAACGATTTCGTAACATTCTTCATTGGTGCTCCGCTCGGATTGGTCTTAGCGAGATGATATACACATAACATAATATACATATAACGCTTATATACGCCTTCCCCAATAAATGAGCTATCTAACACTGAAATAATTTTTCAAATCAGACCAGTAGTACCTGAGATTAGCGCGTTCAAGCAAACAAACTCTTCAGTTTTATAATATTAATTACAGAAGTATAGATGTATAGAAGAATAAACATAGAAAGCAAAATTATACTTTATATATATAACTATACTTTGAAGACTTTGAAAAATAACGTAACATATTTTGAACGGCTAAAATTGAATATAGTTGAATTTGAAATGTAACGATTCATGACTTGCCAAGTACGATTCGGGTGACGTGACTCCTCACACGTTAGTTTATTGAATGACGTATAAATCTCGACGCGACTAGCGGAACACTATTGGCCTCATAATAAGCCCCATGGAATTTGCGAGCGTTCTTATCTGCTCGTTTCACCGTTGTTCATCTGTATCTATCTATACCATCTATACATATAATACGAATGTAAATCTAACGTGTCTGTACTTTTTAGATTTTCGTGAAAAAAATTGTTGCAGGTATCTAAGAATAAGTAATAAAATACATTTCAATCATTTTTAGAAACGTCTGTAGGTCTGTCTATCAGTTTGTATAATCACGCATCACTGCTAATGTAGTATTCACAATAAAATCTCGACGTCTCTCGTCGAGAGTAATTTAGTCTTTGTTTCATTAAAATCTGTCCACTCTATCAAAGTTATTGTAATTTGAATGACGGCTTGAATTAAGTACAAAAGAAGAGTAGTAATCTATATCAATATTGTAAAGCTGGGAAACCCTTTGTTTGGTTGAACGCGTAAATTTCAGGTACTACTGGTCCAATCTGAAAAATTCTCTCAGTGTTAGATATATCATCACGCTACAACCAATAGGAGCACCAATGAAGAATGTCAAAATTTGGGTGTTATTTTTCGTATTGGAAGCGTGAGCCCAAGTACTATACACGCGGACGAAGTAGCGGGCATAGCTAGTATATAATGAAGAATGTAAACCTAACGTGTATGTATTTTACTTTTTGTAAAAATTTGGGTGTTTGTGATTTTTTTTGAAAGGCTTTTAGTCCCTGAATGTATTAAATCCCTTGCTTATTAGGGTGTCCGCGTGTAGCCCAAAAAGTAACTATTTTTTTTTTTTTTTTGGGGGGGGGAAAAATGTAAAAAAAAAAAAAAAAAAAAAAAAAAAAAAAAAAATTTTTTTCAAAACTTCCACGCTTTGGACGAAGTCGGTAAAAATATCGGTTGCAAAAAAAATAAGGGTTCCTAGTACTATAATAAGCCAATGTAAATCACAAGAGTAATGTGTATCCCAAAATGTACCCCTTTTACATAAATAAAATTTGGTTGGAAAAATTGTTGTAGGTGTTTAGTGTCCGCGTGGAACCTTATGTAAAAAGGGCTATTAATAAAGTCACCTGAATGTATTAAATCCCTTACTTATCTACTTTTCTCTCGTACTCATGTACCGTCGTCATTAAAGCTACAATAATTCTTGATAGAGTTAACCGATTTTAATGAAACATAGGGTAACTATTACTCGAAGATATGCTTTATGACTTTCTTGAAAAGGTATTATCATTAACGCAGTACTTTATCAGTGATGCGTGTTCAAACAAACAGACAGAAAGACAGACATTTCTAAAAATGATTGAAATGTATTTTATTGCTTATTCCAAATATATGTTATTATTTCTTAGACACCTGCAACGTTTTTTTTATAAAGATCTAAAGAGTACAGACACGTCAGATTTACATTCTTATTATATGTATTATATGTGAAAATAGAGAGAAATACCTATAAAATAGAAATGAAAAATTAATATGTTAAAATTAATTTCTGGGAAAAAAAATATTAAGAAAAAAAAAAAAAAAAAAGGGTTAAAAAAAATTTAAAAAAAAAATAAAAAAAAAAAAAAAAAAAAAAAAAAAAATATAAGAAGTAAAAAAAAAATTTAAAAAAAAGAAAAGAGGAAAGAAAAGAAAAAAAAAAAAAGAAAAAAGAAAAAAAAAAAAAAAAAAAAAAAAAAAAAAAAAAAAAAAAAAAAAAAAAGAAAAAAAAAGGAAGAAAAAAAAGAGAAAAGAGAAAAAAAAAAAAAAAAAAAAAAAAGAAAAAAAAGAAAAAAGAAAAAAAAAAAAAGAAAAAAAAAAAAGGGAAAAAAAAAAAAAAAAAAGAAAGAGAAAAAAAAAAGAAAAAAAAAAAAAAAAAAAAAAAATTATATGTACAGATATAGGTAGATATAGATTAAATGTTACTGGGATATGCTGCACTATTTTCTTGGTGTTGTTTTTTAAATCAAAAGCGTTATTCTTCAACAGTGATGCGTGCACAAAGAAACAGACATATATCGAAAAAATTTTATTTATTTATTTTTATTTTATTATTTCTTAGACACCTGCAAAATTTTTTTTCACAAAAATCTAAAATTTACAGACACGTTAGATTCACATTTTTATTATATGTATATGAGATATAGATTATTAATTATCAATAACAACATGAGTGTTATGTTTTAAATGTAATTTATAAACATCATAAAGTGCAGATGTCGTCCAAAGATCCATTAGAGCAAAGTATACATCGGTATTTTCCTATGCACAATGAACTTCGTAAACATCTTGATTAACGAGTTTGGAACATCAAATATCTGATGAAAGACTTTATTTAATTGCTTAAAACGGAAAAAAAATCCAAATTTTTTAACCGCTTCAAAAGAAAAGGTTCACAGTTCAGTTGCATTTTATTTTAATGTTTGTCACACTCCTCGCCAATTTATTTGGTCGCTCTGAACATGCCGAAGTTTGGGCTTGGCCTTAAAGTAAAGAGCGTTAAAACATTATTATAAGAATCTAACATTGGCATTCATTTATCCTTAAGTTGTGTTGATGTTACATATATAATACGTATTAAAAACTAAACTTTTTATTCTGCGTAGCTATATTCAGAGCGCTCAAAAAGCTCAGAGTTTGTGATATATAAGCCGTTTTAGAAAATTATTTTTTCATTGTAATTATTTTCATGAAGCAGTCATTTTAATTTAATTAGCATTTGGTCCCGGATTTCGAGATATACCAGGGAAGATCTCAAAATCAAATAGTATATGAATACTAAATAATATATTGGTAGTTTTATGACAATCCAATATCAAATAGGTGACAAGCTATAGTGAAGGGGAATTTTTTAAAGTAATTATTCTCGAAGTCGATTTTTTTTTCTAATGAACTAAGAAGTATACTTATATTTAGAATAAATTAATATTTAAGTATTTCCCTTAAATTAATTCTTGTATACAATATAGTTTGGCCGCTTTTTTATATTAAGGTTAGAAAATACCATAAGGCTATTGTACTGTCAAACGGCGTATATAAAGCTACATAAGCTGCAGAAGCAGAAAATATTGTTTTATTTTTTCGATTAAGGCGAGTTCGCGTTATCCTTTTTCGCAAGTCTAACCTAACGTAACCAAAGGGAGACAAAAGAACAAGATGGCGAACATTCAGTGACCTCGGTGCATTTAATTCGAAACCAATTTAAAGCAAGTATTCAATACGTATTTAACTTTTTTGTAATAAAACCGTATAGGTTTTAACCGTAAATACTATAACAATATTATCTAACGTTTTAGAGGTGGTAGAAGCACGCTGGTTTCAGCATGAATGGGTCGGCTCGCCCGGGGTAGTACCACCCGACCCACAGAACACCGACGTGAAGTAACGGTGCTTGCATTGTTGCGTTTCGTTCGGTCAGTGAGAGTACCGAAGGCCCACCTCCCCTCTCCCCTCCTTTCCCTCCTACCAAACACAGGCTGGTAACGCACTTGCAACACCACTGGTCTTGCTGGTGTCTATGGACGGCGGTGATCACTTAACATCAGGTGACCCACCTGTTCGTTTGCCTCCTATGACATAAAAAAAACAATACGTTAAATGACGATATGCTCTAAGGTGGCAAACACGCTAAACCTTGAAGGACTGGCTCTCAAGTGCAGCTGGTGGATCATACCACCACAGATTTTCAAATTGAGGGTAACTAAACAGGCGAACTTAGAAAAAGCCAACCACCATGCAAGAATATAAAAAAAACTAAAACAATGTTAAGATACTAAATCTATACTAATATTATTTTTTAATCTGTTCTCAATTCCTTATTGATTCATGGTCAACAGCCAAATAAGCAATTTATCTATACCTCTATACTAATATTATAAAGAGGTAAAATTTGTGAGTTTGTGAGGTTGTAGGGGTTTATTTCTGGATCTACTGAACCGATTTTGAAAATTATTTTACCAATAGAAAGCCACGTTATTTGTGAATGTCATAGGGTATATATTAACCTGAAAAAAGAAAAGACTTTTTTGTGGTAGTCGGATTTGCAAAGTAAGTCGGAGAAAAAACGGTCGAACGAAGACGTTTCTTACAAACGCTGCCTTAAGGGGGGGGTAGGGTTAATTTGGTGAAAAAAATGCATATTTTCAAGATTTTTTTTTAGAGATACGGCTAGTGTGAGTTTATTTACTTAATATACATATAATAGTACAACATTTAAACAATATTCTGCCAAATTTTCAGCTCAAAATATTGAAAACTAAGCGAATGACAGTCAATTTTCGGAGGCGCCTCGAAAAAAAGGTGTTTTGCGGTGTCCAACATAACTCACGACTCAATCATCTGAAACGGAAAAATCAAAATGCATTCATTGAAGGAGATGTTTTTCTAGGTAACAACGAGGGCTTTTTTCGTTTATTTGATTTTTCGATTTTTGGTAGCACTTTGAAGCTGAAAAACCGATTTTCGCTAAAAAAATCGACCTATTTGTTATTGTAAAATCAATAATTTTTCAAAAAACGAAAAAAGGTCTCGTCAATACCTGGTGAATTATATAAAGAAGAGCTGTACAAAATTTCAAAGCGATCGGTCTTATAGATTTTGAGTTATCGTGGACACGGACTTCAAAAATCACAAGTTCCAGAAAAGCGCTTTAAAGTTTTGCTCATTGAAAAATTTAAGATAAAGCCCGATAATTTTTTTATACTCAAACAGAGTCGTCAATACCAGGTCCATAAAGCAAAAAACCACCTTCAAGAAGTCAGAGCATCTTTTTGTCCTTGTCTGCGTGAAATTCTCTCTTCTTTAACGTTGCGTGCCACTTGCTCCTCTGCTCTACTGATTCGCAACTCGTCAGCTTGTCGCGCCCATTCGTGAGAACTTGGCCCTGTACCGATCTGCATCTCTTCCATAAGGGCCAACAAAGCAAAAGAACCTTCATTGAAAGTACATGCAGCTATATTAGCTGCAATTTCAAAATTGTAGAGGCGCCACTCATTGATTTTGGTGATATTTTCCAAATAAGCTGATTGAGACTTTCATTATTATTTTGTGTAAAACCTCCAAGACATCGCTGCAAAAGTGCATCTTTGCTAAATCTTATAAATGGGCTGCATGGCTTGTAGAACATCTGTAGGAAGAGCTGTGTAGCTATGTTTGCAAGACCTTCTTTTTTGCATGTTTGGAAGGAAACTTTTCCGTCACACTTAACACATTTCACTAAAGTATCAATAGTTGAAAAAACAAGAACAAAGTCTATTATTCTATAATGTTTTTGAATATCTTCAACTACCTCTATAACAGGACTATGTCTAATTTTTTTCGACGACGCGCTACTAGCTTCCACTTCGTCCATTTCACGTTTTCGAGGAGGCTCTCTTTTTTTCGATCGACACAAACGTAATCCACTATTCTCCCGATCTTCTCTGGTTATTTTTCGAGGCATTTTTAATAATAAATATTAAATATACAACGAAAACAGAATCAAAATTTTAGCGTCACTCGTTACTGCTCGGCACGGAGTACAACGATGAACTAAAGTATACAGTATATAGTTGAATTAATATTATGTCTCAAAATGAGCAGAAGCAACCTTAAACTACCTAGAAAGACGTTCCTACTAACAATTAGAGATATTCAGAGCTCAATTGAAAATAGCATATAATAGCGCGTCAGGTAAGCGCACCTCCAAGCTGCACGCAGCGTTCGAGCAGGTAGAAAGCTTGCTGGACTCCAATGCTCATAACTTCGTCAATTTTGCTCCGATTGACTTGAAATTTGGACAAAATATTCTTCAAATGTTATACATTCATTTAAAAAAATAAAAAAAAAATGAGGAAAAAAAAAATTTAATACCCTACCCCCCCCTTAACGATAAGAGATATATGAATTAGTTCTAGAGAAAAGTTGTAAAGCTTGATAATGCCTACCAAAAAGTCAGCGATAGCATATGTCTAAGTTTTATATTTAAGTCATAAAAAGTAGTTTTTTATAAACGTTTACCGCCCAACGAAGTGAGCACGGTCAGCTAGTAATCTAATATGTTACAACGCGTACAAAGCAGGAAAACTATATGACCTTCACCAAAACTAGCTACAACTTGTTCTATGCAAAGATCAAAGGATAACTATTAACGGTGACATTTAATTCGCGGAACATTCGGAACCAGTTAATCAAGTTTTGCGATCCGGCTCAAAAACAATGTCATTTATTTGAACAGTATCTTTATTTTTTAATAATCCACGTCTTTAATATGTGAAGCGTACTAAACATTTCCGTATTGAGTACGAAAAAAATACTATGACAGGTCAAAAAAAAATTGTTTTATTGTCCAAATATTCTCCCTTGTCTTCAGTACACTTTTTCACGCAACTAAACCAAATTTGAAAACATTTATGCCACTCCTTCGCGGTAAGCTCGGAGTATGCTTTTTATATTCTTCAACGACCGATTCTGGTGTTCCAAATCGTTTACCGCCTAAGTTTTTCAAAACAGGAAGAAGTCTCATGATGCCTGATCGGGAGTGTATGCAGGATGATCCATAATATCTACATTTCTTCTTCTTTAAACATTCGTTTGTCTGTCTGACCATGTCTGGCACTGTCATGATGCAACATTATACGGTGTTTTTGTTTACTTTTACGGAGTTCTTTCTTTTTTTCTTTCGGGGAGGTTGCACATGTAAAGAGGTATATTGGGCGTCCTATGCTTAGCTTTAGGGATTGAGCTAAGTATGACATGGCAGCATTTAACATCCCAAGCAGCTAATGGAAAGAGCTAGCTGTGGACCGTCGTACTAAATGAACAAAGATCAGTTAAAGCACGACGTCTTCCGACCCCCGTCCACCTGGCAGTAGGTAATTTTGTTAGAAGTGCGGCCTTGGTAATTTTGTTGGAAGTGAGGCCTTGGTAATTTTGTTGGAAGTGCGGCTTTGTTAATTTTGTTGGAAGTGCGGCCTTGTTAATTATGTTGGAAGTGCGGCCTTGGTAATTTTGTTGGAAGTGCGGCCTTGGTAATTTTTTTGAAAGTGCGGCCTTGCGGAAGTGCGAGAGAAGAGAGAGATTTCAGTGTTAAATAACTAATTTATCGAGGGAGGCTATAGGTTATATGTCATCACGCTAAAACCAATAGGAGCGGAGCACCAATGAAGTGTGTTTCAAAATCTTTTCTTTTCCTTTCGAGAACTTCCGCTGCATGTTAGCGTTAGCCCAAAGTAGCTAGTCTGCCCGGGCGAAGTCGCGGGCAGAAGCTAGTTTGAGAATCATTTCCATAGTACGATTTACGCAATTGTTTAAGCGTTCACCGCCCTGTGTTGCTTGTTCGAATCCGATTATTAACACGATCCGTAAATTATAGTTTTGGAATGTGGGTGGTGTATTTTCTACTCGTCAGTTTTATGTCCATAAAATTCCAAAAACATAGGTATTGATATGACACACAAATGATAGAATGGTGGAGAAATGGCTGAGAGAGGCCTACGTGTAGCTTTACACGCTGCCCAATAAAACTTTAGTCTCATATGGTAGAATGAAGAAAATCATAGTTCACACATTTAACATTAGATACCTATCTATTTATCCATGAAGAATCTAAACAATTTAAATAATACCAACATACTAACGACCTATTAAAAGCGTTCATCTTCATAGTAATTAAATGATAAACGCAAATGAAAAATACGCAAAAATCTAGACGACGCAAAAATCTAGATGCAGAAACTTGTAAAAGGTGGCCTTCGATCATTTCTAAATATGATAATTAAATACATTTTTTGTTTA
The DNA here is from genome assembly GCA_036509395.1 of Antheraea yamamai. NCBI lineage: Eukaryota > Metazoa > Arthropoda > Insecta > Lepidoptera > Saturniidae > Antheraea > Antheraea yamamai. The sequence goes on from AP028450.1 coordinate 11,662,690, forward strand.
GTTGTAAGGTTCCTTAGAGTTCAAAATAAAAAAAACATTAAATCGGTAATTATTAAAGCGTCCATCCTCACAGTATTTAAATGAAAAGTAAACGCAAATCAGCATTAGTCAAAGAGTACAAGTGTTACACGAGTAGTATGAGCGTGCGCACGTGACACGGGTCGGGTTGTACCGGCCAATCGCAGTCCGACGCGGCAGAGGCGCGGCACTTAAGAACGGCTGACGCAACGTATATTCAGTTTACGACATTTTACAATTACAGGGTTCGTGGAAACCTGTTTTTGTCTGGAACTAATTACGCTGGTATTCTGAAGGTCAGATAGGGGTTAAAATACTTGATTTCGATGCATCTCGATCACTTATTTAATCCCAATGGAATCAAGGTCTAAGGATCTTTTGAAGGTTTGCTTGAACGCGCTAATCTCAGGAACTACTGGTCCAATTTGAAAAGTAATTTAGTGTTAGATAGCTCATTTATCGAGGAAGGCTATAGGATATATAGAAAAGAAGAAGAAGAATAAATATATATCATCCGCTAAGCGGAGCGCCGATGAACAATGTCTCAAAATCGATTTTTTTAGCGTTAGCCCAAAGGACTAAGTCGCGGGCAAAAGCTAGTGTTTATATAATCTTATATACTTTTCGGATTCTGGTTATAAGTAACTTGTCAAATTTCATGTTGATCGGCTTACCAGATATTAGTGATTTTACGACATTTCTTGCTATGGATTTGTTACTTCCGTTGTACCACTTGGTAACATTTTTACGTGCTACGTTTGACCACGAGCTCACTTGATGTTAAATGGCAATTTGGTCCAAGATTGAAAAGACGCTAAATCTAGAGGGGCTGGCTCTAAAGTGCAGCTGCCAGAAAACACTAACAGTTGCTTGGCAGCAGACTTTCAAATTCATCGTAGTAGGTAGCGCGCGGCGTACTTAGGAAAAGCCCTACTACCATGCTATGGTTTCCTCACGATGTTTTCTTTTACCAAAACCTTCTGCTAATGTCCAAACACGCTAACCAGTAACCACTGAGCTATCATTGCTTCCAACCAACCATAGTACCATTAGAACTGATAAAAAATGACTAATTTGTAATTAATCTCATTACAAACAACAAACATGTAGGTGGTAGAGCCACGCTGAAGCTATTACTGGTTTCAGCATGAATGGGTCGACTCGTCCGGGGTAGTACCACCCACCCTCTCACAGAAAACCGACTTGAAGTAATAGTGCTCGCATTGTTGCGTTTCGTTCGGTCAGTGAGAGCGCCGGAGGACCATTTCTTCCCCTCCTCCGCCTTCCCCCACTCCTCCCTCCCCCCAAACACAGGCTGGCAGCGCACTTGCGACTTCCTTGATGTTGCTAGTATCTATGGACGGCGGTGATCAGTTACCATCAGGTGACCCGTCTGTTCGTTTGCCTCCTATAATATTAAAAAAAAACCTGGAAACATGTTCTATAGACTACTATAATAAAGTTGAGCTTATAATCATTTGTAAAAAAATTTGAAGTACACCTATAAATATCTAATAGCAAAAATTAAAACTGGTAAAGTGCTTTTGCTCTTGAATTGCTACAGGAACCTAAATGTTATTATCTATATATATATGATTATTCTGTCCGTGTGCATGTGACTGAACCCCTCCTAAACGGCTGGAAAGATTTTGATGAAATTTATTGTATGTGTTCAGGTGGATTCAAGAATAGTTTAGATTTACAGTTACAGATTTGCAGTACTCTGTAAGCAGCACTGCCCTTGACTTTTAGGATTTTTTTTATAATGAAGGCAGGACAACGTCTGCCTGGCCCGCCACTTTAAATATATAAAGAATTACACCGACTTTACTAAGACATTTAGGTACTACAATAATATATTTAATAAACATAGAAATTGTTCCGGATTTTTCTAATCTATACTAATACTGGAGGTCCCGGCGAACGTTGTCCTGCTTCAACAATTTAAAAAAATCTTAAAAGCCAATCGCAGCACCACCTACCTGGTTCAACTGTGAATCTAAACCATTCTCGGTTCCACTGGAGCACACAAAATTTCATCACAATCGGTCCAGTGACATACACACATACAGAAGAAATTTATATATAAAGAAGATACAAAAGCTACCAACCAGCCATGTTAAAAAAAAATTGTATTGTATAGTCTATCTGTCAAAGGAGATCACGCACTATCTATTTGACATCTCGCTACAATCATTTCGAGCATGTGAATGACCATAAAGATTGTAGAAAATATGCTAACAAAGATCGAAGTACCAGTTCGGGTCAGCTGTGTGACGTGGTATGAGACATCAGGCAACATAAGTGGTTTGGCTACTTGATGAGAACCGATCATTACTGAAAGGGGCTGAACCGTGAAATACCTGTGCCAGTGAGCTACCGTGCCTCACAGTTCATTAGTATGACTGGCTATTTTTTAAGAACATTACCAACACAAAGGAATATGAGCTTTAGTTTAATTAAAGACCATATGGAGAAGAAATACAGAAAAAATAAAATGTATGTATAACATGTGATACAAATAGATTAAATTAAATGTTCAGTGTTTATAGCCTTACAACATGCCGAAAACATAAAAATTAAACACACATTAGTCTCTAGTCAAATATTCACTTGGAGTAGAGATTATTACTAATGAATTTAATATAATGTGTACTTACATTTTTAAAAGATTTCTACCTATTTATAAAATAATTCGAAATTTATTAATATACAGACAACTAATGTGATAGAAGAAAAAAAAATTATATAATATATATGTATGCAATGATTATAGTGGTTACCTTGACAAAAGAATCTCAGAAATGTTCAAACTTCAATATTACTAGCTTTTCCTCGTGGCTTCACTCACATTAAGATAAATCTGACCTATACCTGGGGAACAGTGCTTTTATCTGGATAATAGATTAAAAAAACATTTGAGTTGTTTAGTCATGAAGATGTAATAATAATAATAATTTTACATTTATAAATACATAGTCAATTAATAATAATTAATATATAATAACAAATAATTTCTTTTAATGTTTTCCTTCACAGTCCAACCCCAAGTCCTATAAGTTTTCATAAATCAGAACCAGTGTTAAATTTTACAATATGTGAACGGGACCTGAAGGGAGTGGCAATGGTTTTTTTTTTGTTTTGGTCTAAACAGAATATTTATAGGTGCTGTAGTTTTTTTCTCATGAATTTTTTAGTGATCCTAGTCAGTTTTAACTATTTACAATTTTAGTTAAGTTTAATGTTTTTAAGGTTATCTCTAGTACTGACGAAACCGCTCACTGCCATAAAACACGCCGTGCCCCTTCCCAGCGCTCGAGGCGAAAGTCATTTTGACTCAAAACTTTAATGTGATTTACTTGAAATCAATTATTTTCCCTTGAGGTATCTTTTTGTATAACCACTCATATATGTATGAGTAGGTACGGTATTATTTATGGCCATGCCAGTAAAAATATTTAATTGTGTAAATATTACAATACATATGTCACATAAAGGTATAAAAGCATTATTGTTCAGAGAGACATAAGTTTTAGTTCCTAACAATTTATAGTTATGACTTTATGTTTGTTTGTTTGTGCTGCTTTCTGCTTCGATTATCTGTTCTATAGTAAGTATGTTCATTATGTGATATTTGCTTTTGTAAGTTCTTTATGATATTATCCCTTTATGTTAGTTTATATTGTATATTCCTGCTGTGGCAGCTTTTAAAAGCCAATATGCCTATAGATTATTAGTATTTAGTTATTTTTTTCTAATTTTATTTTTGCCAACCTAGCTTCCAGAATATTACTGCCAATGTCGAATAGATACTAATATACAGTTGTCTTGCAATACCAGGTTCTAACAAGTTGGTGGAACCCTTGTCCGAATTTTCCTGGGAATTTTTGTGGCATCTCAGAATTCATGCTCGGTCGTATTATTTAATCAAAAGTCTTTAAGATTTGCCTAAATGTATACCTGTGCCTGTGACTTAAACATTTTTTTTATTATTTGTTTTATAGTTGAGTTTTAGCAATATAATATTGTATAAATATTGTTTTCGAATATCTACCCATATTAACTTGCGTAATGATTGTCCAGTTACCAGTTAGCTAGGTAAGGCCAATGAATATTTATTTTTAATGCACCAGTATAAACTTAAACACACTACAAAGACAATATACACAACCATTATACTTAACTGAGAGTACATAATATATATAAATTCGTTTCATAAAAACGTCATCGATTTTATTTAATTATCAAGAAAGTCATTCTATATTTTACATAAAGATTACAGTTATCGTGCAAAAAGATTTTAAGGAAATAAATTAATAATAAAAAATGTGTTAATATGCACTTACTTTTTGAATAAAACTCCAAACACTGTAGTTCGAAAGTCACATGCGTAAACTGCAACACTTTTAATCAATTTATCTACACTTCGTTACTCAATATTATTGATTTTTTTTACACACAATTTACTTTCTTATATAAGACTCAACAAAATTAATTAACATACTTTTAAAGATTTTTGTTTAGAAAAACCACGAATCACTTCTTTTTTGACAAACAGCTGAGCAAACTGTTGAAAATCACAGACGTAAAATATTTACTTCGACTTTATTCATTCATCTGTGGTACAAAGAAAAAGCAAATCCTATATCATTTTATTTTAAAAATTATTAACACCATCATTATTACTGCAGAATACAGATTTTTTTAATAAAAATAAAAGCATTACAATTATTGTAATAAAACAATCTTAAAAATTAATAAATAATTAACGATTATGCTTTGTCATGGGAGCCAAACATAAATGATAATTTTATGACTCTATTTATGATAATAGAAAGAAAAGACCCCAATTTCAATTCAAATAAGATAAATATGCAGGTAAATAAAACAGGTACACAGGTACAATGGAAAATATATTTTGCAATGCACTATAAAAATAATTATATAATTATACCTAGCCCTATAGCTAGCTATTACATTTTGTCCAAAACTTATGCCTTCGAAATGAATTGACTTGCCATCTATATAAATATGGTTGTACTAATTCAATAACCATCACGGACTGTGGCTATATTATAAAACTCAGAATTGCATAACAATTCATCAATGGTCCAACGCAATTGATTGAACGCAGTAAGAACATCTAAAGAGAGAAATATTCTTTTTTATATATTATTAAGCAACATCTCCGTTAGTGGATTTCAATGGATCTCCATGTGATGAATTTCGTGGAGGTCAATTGGAATACTATTGAACTGATTTATACACTCCTTCCTTTAAATCATAATATTATATGTATTATCTGACCAGGTTCTAGTGTATATTTATTTACAGTTATATTTGTTTCCCTGGCTATGACACAGGTATTTTTAATACTTATGAGTATTAAAAAAATAATGGTATCTGTGACAGAAGTCTACAGTGCAACAGTTCTTTATATAAAGTCTTCTCTTTATTCCGTGTATAAAACATAATTATTCGTAGTGTTTTGGCGGGATGTTGGAATGTCATGTACTGGATTTCATGTTTAACCGACTTCGAAAAAGGAGGTTACTATGTTCGGTTGTATGTATTTTTTTTATGTATGGTAATCGATATCTTCGTCAATTGTAAACCGATTTTATTGAATCTTTTTTATTTTAATAGGTTATAATACTTAGGGGTGGTCCCATATAGGTAGCGCAAATATCAATATTTTTTATTTAATTTGATTAATTTAATAATTTTGTTATTTTTCGCTTTTTAGTTCCTTGTTGGTTTTTCGTATCGAAGTTGGTTTATTTTTTTTATTGATAATGTTGTATTATTTGACTCTATATTATGCTGTAATACTGGTGGTGTTATACTCAACATAGTTTGTTTATTGTGCACAAGTGAAGTAATACCACGGAGTATGGATTCTGACTTGCTACAAAAACTCCCTGGAAGGTTCTAACAAGCGGGCCACTATCTTGTTAGAACATTGAAATGTTCGCAAGAAACTTGTAATATCCATTACCTACTCTACAATGGCAGTAATAATCTACTAGAAGATTGGTTGCCAAAAGTAAAATAAATAAACATATCTTCAGTATACGAAAATATTATTGGATGTATTTATGTACTCTACAACAATAAAAATGTATGCATATACTAGCGGTCCCGGCGGACATTGTCCTGCCTAGATAATAAAAAAAAAATCTAAAATTCAACCGCAGAACCACCTATCAGGTAGATTCACAATTGGACCCGGACCTGGCGCTGTGGTTGACTTTTAGGACTTTTTTATTATCAAGGCAGGATATCGTCCGCCCCGCCCGCTAGTATATATTTATATATATATAATTTATGCATCAATCAATTGGTTACACTGATATTTATATAAGTATGTTATATTTTATCCAATAAATATAACGATGTATTTAAATCGGCACCGTTACTAAAATTGGTTTCGAGTAATAGATACTTGATTTCAAGTCGGACTTATGACAATTTTATTGATAAATTCATAATTGTGCGATCTGGGTTACAAATTAACCTTACAAAGCCAGTTTCTTTCTGTTTTATGCATAATATTACCGACTGTATAAAATGTTCAGCTACATCTTTACACAGAGTACATTATATATAGACTATATAGTATTTATTGCTACTAACTATAGAGGATAGAGTTAAGATACCTATCTCATATGGGGTATATGTTGAAAAAGTATCCTCCTGCTCTAAGAACTAAATAATAGTTCCAGGACCCATCAAAATAGCGCTAGCATAGGCAAAAGTGATGGATAGTTCGAAATAATCTTTTAAATATAATCTAAAATAACTTCTGTAAGAAAACGAGGAGTGTGATAAAGTTTTTCTGAACTTCAAATAATACATTTAGTGATTTACTGTTTATTGAAGTTATACTTCTTTTGGCGCGTTTGGGAAAAATGATGAGAGTAAATTTTTACGATGCGCGCGCACACCGTCACGGAAAACCGACACCCTGAAGTTGTTACGATGCGCCCGCACACCGTCACGAAAGACCGACACCCTGAAGTTAGCTATAGCCAACATTTTGTTTCTTTGTATTTCTTTGTATTAAAACTTTCAATGTATTAAATACCTTTTTTCTATTTTTAGTGTCGTTTTTTCTACAAACGTGGAATAAGGCGAAAGATAAAATTTTTGAAAAGATTTTTATCTTGTTACGCCAAAGAAGTATAACTTCTAACGCGTGTACATAAGTACACACACACTTTTCTTTATAAAACTTTTTTAAATAATTGAACAATAGTGAACCCCGTTGCTACTGTAGCGCCACTCTTTGAAGGACAATTTCTCATACACAGAGATGGTTTTCTACACGATATATCCATAATCAACGCTATTTTGTATAGTTTGTATTACTTTATCATAGATGGCGTTAAAATCAATTTTAATAAAAAGCACGAAGTAAATCGCGTGAATAGTGTAAGGCAAAGAAAAATATTTTATACATGAGTCTTTAATATAAAAAGGTGTCTACCAAAATACATAAAATAAAGATTCTATTAAAATCCAAAATGGCACTGCTTCAGTTGAAAGTAGTTACTTGAAATACACTATTGCCGATGAACAGTTTATTAATGACTAGATTCTGCCCGCGACTTCGTCCGCGTGGAATAGTTACTTTGGGATAACGCTAACACGCAGCGGTAGCTCTCAAAAGGAAAAAACCCGATTTTGAAACAATATTCATTGGTGCTCCGCTCCTATTGGTGTTAGCGTGGCCATATACAAACTATAGCATTCCTCGATACATGAGCTATCTAACACTGAAAGATCAATCGGACCAGTAGATCCAGATATTAATTACCCCCTACAACCTCACATACTTTACCTCTTTATAATATTAGTATAGATAATAGTTATTGTTTTAAATAATTTATGTTAAGTAGTCGTACAAAGAAAACTATTAAATAAACAAATTTAATGTCTTTTTTCGACCATCAGTTTGTATCATAATTTATAAAATAATTATGGCATTCCATTAAATTTTATCTTCTGACTCCAGGAACGTCATTAAATGTTTTCTACACAAAGTTACTTTTTAATGAAAGAGTACAAAGTCGCGTATAAAAAAAAAGACAAATGTAGGTACATTAAAAATATATTATTTTCTATTAGTATAACATTAGTTAACATTTATTTTTTTAGACATTTTCTTGTATGCTCATTATTTCTATGCTACGTTATAATAATACTAATATATAATAAATATATAGTAATAAACATATAAGACAATATATACATATGATATTAATATATATGTATATATAAGCATAAATTTTGATACATATACATTACCATAAAAAAACAATATTTTTATGAATACTATATGTTATATATATTCACACAATTTCCGTTTTCGATGCCTAGTCAGTTCATTTTTAGCCATTATATTTATGCATTGCATGCTGTTGGTACCTTAAACTGTTTTACTTTAGGCACACCAGTTACCTCAGGGTTCTGACCCTGCTTGATGTGATCCCTGTGCGAGCGGAACTGCTGGTCAATCTTAGGACGGCAGGTCACTTGAGCGGCTTGAATCTTATAGTCCTCACCACGGCAGTGTGACTGGCAAGCTGGTAGTTGCGTAGTGGTGATACAAATCTCGCCATGATTTTCATAGTATTGGACTTGTTGTTTGATCGCACAGGGTCCTCTCTGCTTATCGTAGCTTCTGGATCTATAAACGGTCTCAGATCCCCAGTCTTCTTCCGATGATGAGGATGCTGTCATCTCCTGTTGCCATTGCGAATCGGAGCGTAGTACAGTTGTATACTTGTTCTCAGGTTGGTAAGCTTCTTGTTTAGCTTTATTCTTCAGTTCCTGGGTTTTCGGATCGCTGTTCTCGTCGTTTAGAGCGTAAGAAGCCGCGTAATATTCTGGTTTGTCGACCAAACCCTCAGGTATTAAATAATCGTCACGGGGCTCGCCGCTCATACTGCCGCAGATGCCGCGAGCACTCTGGCGGTTTTCGCTGGCCAAAACAACAAACCTCTGTCCGTCGTACATTGTCCTGAATTTGTTCTCCTCAATGTTCAGCATCAAAACGCCATCTGGTTGAGTATAGTACTCTAGGAGAGGTTTCTGTTCAACCTCGTTCCAATAAATAGTTAACTCGTCCTCAGATACCTTCTTTGCATTGGTCTTGACGTTTACCTGGTGCTGTTTGCTGCCTTCGGGCGCTGGTTGTATTTCAATTTCAAGATCCTTACCAGTCTCCGATCTAAATAAATATTACATTATTTTTAGTCATAAAATATAGTAATAAATCGTATTTTGCAATAAGTCGAAAAATAATTATTGCATGATCTACTCATTTCGGTCCATAAGCTGGTGAATTCCACGTAGGAATATTTAAATCATTACCTTTACATTATGTCTATGCTAACGTATGTAATAACCGTGCATCATCATAAGCCTATATTCATTTTTCTTAGATGACTTGAAAGAAGTTTTGGTGTCGTCGGGTAGCATCTAGATATTGCTGAAGAAACCAACTATAATCCACAGACAAAACTACACATCACTTAAAGAGAGCATCTCAAGGAAACGTGAGAACCATATACGAGTATATCAAGTGAAGTGGCTATATTTTACCATAATAATATACAATGCGTGATCAATAATTGATATGTCTAATGATTAAATAATACTATCTCAATAAATACCTAAATCGACTTTAAAAAAATCTTCTCTAAAAAATGCACTAAAAATAATAAAGGATTTTTGTTGTGCCTTCACAGTTCAAGACAGTTCAGAACGTCTCTAATCATTGTTAGGTTACTACTTTGTCTTGGGTTGTCACAATCACTATCCTATCTTATATACCAGCCACAACCACTCTTTAAAATGCAAAGTCCAGTGTTAATAAAATAAATCAGGATTCTTTCAGAAACATCCCTTTTCGAATAAAAAATAATTCTAAATCAGTTTAAAAATGACCAAATTCTGAGTAAAAAGACTTAAAAAAAAGAAATGAAAACGTCGACTTTTGACTTTTTTTTATTTCTGTTGAATACTCACTTGTAGGAAATGTAGATCTCCTGTTGGTCAGGTCTAGGTTTCCTTGCAAGGATAACGACTTCATGGCCGATGCCATTTTCTTCTGGCTCGTCCTGCATCACCACGTGCCAAGAGCTGGTCAGAGTATAATCGTAGCTGCGGTTGCTGAAGGTCTTTATAAGGTTACCGTCAACGGAACAGTACGCTGTAAGTATGTTATATTACCTACTTTATTGTCTTTTATAACATAATTAATGGATAGGCATATAAGAAATACTAATAAGTCACTTATGCTTAAAGTAATTCAGTATTCTGTACTGAAATTAGTCCTATGATAGTTATCCATCTTTGAACTGTAAAAAGAATGTTAACCCACTTCCGGAACCAAACAGGACTTGAACTAACTGATGATTTCAACTTCTCAAGGCTCTATCAGAGGTATATTGTATTTGACATCGGTTATTACGATACTGAACATGGAAATACATTTTTGATGTGAAACATCTATAGGAGGGGGTAAACCTGATAGTTGAAACGTGGCTACGCAAAACACGAACTTTGCACTATTAACGAAATACTCAAAAACATTTGCAACCCTATTTGTTTAATCATAAGATTCAAATTAATTGTCGGCTACTCGTTCTACTAGTGTTACGTGGCACGCGCCGACGACCTGGTGCCCTTTGTAATAAAATAAATAAATAGTCATTATATTATAACATGTAATCTGTTCTTTTATGCATATAACATCTACAAAACAATTTCGATGTTTCACATCTGCCAGACGTCCCGTGACAGCTCAATTTTAATAAGCTTTATATTTTGTAAAAGAAAACAGGAATATTTCGTACGAAAAGTATCTAATCACTTAATTCAGACCACAGATGAGATTATGTATGTGATTTATACTCAGGCACATACTGTTTTGTTTTCTCAAACAAAAAAAAGGTTCCAATATTGAATAGTGACTGATGTAGTCTTAAAAATCTTAAACCGAATACAACTATCATTTCACAGGCTTACTCTCAACTACCTATGATATGCAATCTACTCGAAAATTATACTTATATAGTCGAAAATATAAAAATAGAATAACTCACGCTGATATTGGTGACTCGTATAAAAGTTGGCAACTCGCTCCTGTGGTTGGAACGGCTGGTAGACAGAGAACGCAGAAGCTGCTGACTTCAATATCGGCAAGCTTTCCATACGTACATAGCCATATTTAGATGTCATTGATGCGTCAAGAGTCCTGTCGAAATATGAAGCCGACAACTCGATCTCCACTTTGCCTTCGGGTAAACTCTTCATTGGGTTCACTTCAGTGTACCAGAAACCTAAATGCTTTGCAAGAAGATATGCACTGTACGTATAATTTTTGTAAACATTACTAATATCTTTATAATTGACTGTCAATTTTAGGTAGTCCGGAGCGTGAGCCTGAACGATCATCTTGTGGCAAGTGTGCGTGTATTGGTTGTTGCGTGCGATATCTTGAGCGCATTGCTTCGCCAGAGGATGTTTCTGGAGTTCTTCTGTGTATTCTTTACTGCGTTCAGCCTCGGCTTGTATGTGAACGTTAGCATTGTGATTGAATTTTATGTCCACTTCCGCTGTTGTCTTTAAATCGTTGTCCAAGACTTGTAGATAGTTAAGAGCATTAGACTTCGGTAAATTCACGGTTGCTACACCGTTGAATTGATTTTTACCTTGATGAGCTGAGTTTTTAGCAGCAAAGAGGGCGCATTGCACCTTAGGGTCAACTGGGCTTTGGCTTATGGCAGCTGTCAGTACGTAATCAGTTTTATAACTTCCTTCAAAAGTAGCGCTGAAGTCAAGAACCTTAGCTTTAGCGGTTTTAATTCCTGCCGAAACACGTTTAGCCATTGCCTGACGACGAGTTTCACTGTTCGGGCTCAAGTCTTCCTGATCAACGGCCGGCCCTAGTTCACCACTTTCTTTCTGATTGTGATATTCATCTGAAATACATTAACATACACATAGCATATCATAAATTCTTAAAGATATGTCTATTATTACAAATATTTAAATAAATGTCATGGGTCGTTGTTCCTTATGAGATATAATATAAGGAGCATTTGCGATCACACGTATTGTCACTGTAGCTTAATAAAAAACGGCTATTAATTCAAAAATAAGAACAATGTTTTTTTTTTTCGTGTTAGTACGTTGGTGGTTAACCGTTCAATACACTTTAAGCTATTTATAATACGATATAGACAATGATATCATAACTAATGTTAGTTATAATATCATTGGATATAGATGGGGCTAGGCGACTAGAGAGCAAGTTTCTGTATTATTTTTTATTTTCAGTATTTATGTTACAGCTTGTATTATTAAATAATATTTTATAAATAAAATCTAAACAAGCTTACCATAAACAGCAGTCAAAGTAACAGCCTTATTCTGAGATTGTTTACCCAAATATCTCAAGTTAAAGTGAGTCATAGCAATATCTTGCTGTGAGACTACTGCAGCGATATTTGTCATAAAGTCCGGTGATTTGAAAATGGTTCCAATGTTCTGATAATCTGTTGAATATGAGTATCCCTGGAAGTGGAAAACAGTGCTTGTCGCTTGTCCAAACTTGGTGTCAACAGATAGAATCTTCCTTTCGCGTTCAATCACCTTTGAATTAGGATCTAGTGAAATAGGTACAAGTGAATCCTTCTTTTGAATGGCACTGTATGGCCACACACTGTAATGGACAACATTGTTATCTTGTTCCGGGTGCAGAGGCTCTACTCTGATTTGCAGCTCTTTGGGTTTCACTTGGATGTCAAGCTTAAAAGGAGCATTAAGTTGAAGTTTGGAAACTACACCAACACTGACGTGTTGGTTACTAATGGTATCCATGAAGCCAACATCTCCATCAATATTTCTTGCATAAGTAAACTGCACTTCTTTTGCCATTTTAGCTGAATATTGGGGTTGCTCCTTTGTAGGCTTGTTGAATTCTCCCTTTGCTTTGCCCTGAATATGTATAAGTGTAGGTTCCTTGTATTTATAAATGAATGGCACACCCATAGCTATAGGGAACATGACTGAAACCTGAGCTTGATTCAAGATCTTGGTGTAGTGTTGTTCTACGCCATTCTCGAGCTTCTTGAAGTACTCATTGATATCGTGAGGCAGTTGTCTCAGATCTTCTTCACTGAATGTAAAATACCTCTGTTGGTTGATAAGGTCGATATATAATGAAGCTTCAAGAGGATCCCTTTGGTCTCGTTTGATGTTAAGCAGTTCTGAGATCTTGCTAGAGGAGTATTTGTGCTGAGTTTTTGATTTTTGTTGATAGAACATACTTTCCTTAAGGATTTCAATGAGATGTTTATAGCTTGAAACAGATGCTTGCACCTGTAATCGAAATGGTAAAAAATATTAGTTTTATATGACTATGCTACACTTTCGTTTCACAAAAACTCTTGTGCTCACCTTGTTCCATCCTCCATTCTTAGTTATAACGGAATATCCCAAATATTTAGGAACGAGACTATCATCACTACCAATGTTAGATAGAGCACTAAATATCTCGAGGTCATCTTCCATGTCGAAACCATCGTTAAATAACTTAAAGGAATACTGGTAGCCAAAGTTTTCCTTCGTTAACATCCACTTAGCAGCTTGAGCAGATCGCGAACTGAAATAAAATATATATATATAATCTGAATTTATTACAGCTGTACTGAAAACAACATGCACTAAAATTTTACTCACAGCTCCCAACTGTAGGGAGTCTTCAAATTAGCACCGCAGTTAATTCCAGATTTAAGAGCAGCGCGAACTTGAACACTTGGGTCATCGTGAGTCATTTCAGCCATTGCCTGCATCATCGCTCCAGTAGGATGTGCAATAAAGATGTTGTGAATAGCAGCAACTCTGACTTCATATGGCTCTGCGGTATTTCTTAAAATACTGAAAAGAACAGCTCGCGCTTGCCTATTTTTCTGACTGGCCAGAACAAAAAGCTTGGAAACCATTAAGGTACGAAGGTAAGTTGATGTTTTAATTTGGCCTTCTAAGTACGGAGCAAAAACTTTCAGGATTTCAGGATGTCCCAAATTACCAATAGATTTAATATAAACCTGCGCTTGGATACTGTCTTGACGTTGAATTGCGTTTTTCAGTTCCTCAGCAAGAGGAGGTAAGACCTGTTCAAGGACAAAATTATCGTGTTTGCGGGCAAGTCTTCCATACATATGGGTAGGATAGAAATTGTGGGCTGTGTCATTATTCACTTGACCCATATTAATGAATCTGGTTGCAGCAATAAGAATTGTAGTGTTGAGATATAACTGATCTTTTACTTCAGGGCTTCTTGCAAGCTGGAAGAATTGTGTCATTACTTCCTTTGTAGGGTAGCGCAGGGTAGATGGTAAACTAGCCACAACCTGAGCAGCTTCTTCACCTTGGATCTTCTTAGAATTAATCCACGCTTTAATTTGTTGGAATGCGGGCATAGTACCTGTTTGAGCTACAGCGTCACGATAAACCATCCACATATCTGATTTTATGTTATTGTTTGAGGACTTAGCAGCTTCAATGGTACGGCTAGTCTGACTCAATTGCTCAGTTGTCATGGCAGCGAGTAAACGTACGAGGATGTTAAATTTAGAAAGAAAATCTGATTTAGGCATGTTGTTAGGATTCTGTAGTTGCTGAGCGATGTCTTGCAGAAGTTTTTGTGCATTGACTGAATTTTGTTTTTTGTCAGTATGAGTTTGAGGACTCATATATAACGCAGCATTTGCAGGTTCATTAGAGTTGGGTATTTCGTCATTAATGTATGCGGACGACGAATCCGAACTAGAACTCGACGACGATGAAGAGCTTGAACTTTCATCATTGTGTTTCTTTTGCCGAGTAATAAAGTTCTGAACCGCACCGACCTTTGAAGACTTCATAGAACGACGTGATCTCTGTCTAGGTTCCTCATTGATGTGACTGTGATCGTGTGACTCCGAGGAAGGTGAGGAAGATGAGCTATCATGTGTAGCTACTTGTTTCGTTGACATAGAGTATAATAGATTCTTTATGAGGCGGTTACTCTCTGGTTTCTCCCATTCACCTTGATTATCTTGTTCTACAGATTCTAATTCAATGTGAACGTGGCTGTGAACTTCAGCTTTTTGTTTGCCGTAGAGATGAGGATGCACATAGACAGTGCTGGTGGTTTCTGCTTTATAGATCGGGCCTTGTTTACCGGCTAGGATACGAGATACTGCAGCGTGACTTATCATTTGACCTTCGTCAGGTTTGTGAGCGGTACCAGTCCATTCAGCACCATCGGGCAATCCGAAATGATAAGCCACACGATGGTGACAATGTCCGTAATTCTTGCTTTTAGTGATCTCAATCGGATCTTCTTCGGAAGCAAAGTTCGGGATCTCTCTGCGCCACTCAGATGCGACCGGTGATACAGAGTAAAGGGTTTCGCAGTCACCTGTAACGTCAGTTTCCATCTTCCTGAATAGGCCTTGTTTTTGCTCTCTGTCGTAACTATCTTGAGAGCCCTGGATGTTACGATGCGTGGAAAGGTCTAACTGCAAAGTACTTATGAGACCTTTAAGTAAGTTTTCGTGTTGCAAAGAGACTGACGATGGTAAATTGAAGGTGTTAATTCGGCCCCCATCCAAGGAAATTTCGAAAGGTTTGTCCAGATTCTGGACGGGTTGGTATTTGAGATTTTCTGGTACATCCCTCTCGTAAGAAAGCTGTTCATGTATTTGGGCATGTTTCGGATTCTCTAGCCTTACTTGAAGCCAGCCAGGGGACTTGACACGGACAATGAAGTGTGCCTTGAAAGCGCTACCACTGTTCGGTCCTTCTTCGAGGCGAGCTAATGTGTGCGATTTTACATCATAACGGTAAACCTTTCCATCTTGCCAGGGCGAATTTTTCGAATCAGGGTTATTATTGTCACTACGATGCGATGACACAGCGGCTGAAACGAAATATGATTTTTTAAATCTCTCTATTGTATAATGAAAAGGTATATCTTTATATCATATAATAGGTCTTTACCTATGAAATTGCCGTTCTGCAGTACTGGCCATTTCAAATCAAAATAATTTTTGTTTGGCTAAGAATTCTAATTTCAAATTAATTTTATTTTAAAAACATGGAATTCTTTTTCCAAGAGTAGTCATGTGTTTATTGATTAGTGTTACATTTTCATCGCATTTCAATCTTTTTGTCATCATGGATACGTTAAAAATTCGAGTAATTATGGAATATGAGTACCGTCGTGGCAGCAACGCGGCACAAGCGGCACGCAACATCAACGACGTTTACGGAGCTAACACTACAAACTAACGCACCACCTGTTATTGGTTTGTTCGCTTCCGTTCTGGGGATTTCGACCTGAAAAATGAACCTCGCGGTCGTCCGAAGACTTTGGTCGACAATGGCGAATTAAAGGCGATTGTGGAAGCTGATAATACACAATCGACGGCTGAATTAGCAGCAGCTTTCGACGTTAGCATCAAAACAATATTGGTCCATTTTCGTCAAATTGGCAAGGTAAAAAAGTTTGACAAATGGGTGCCCCACGAACTCAATGATCGCCAGCGCGAAATACGCGTCGAGACGTGCCTTGCACTGCTCAACAGACACACAAATGAAGGAATTTTGAACCGCATGCGATGAAAAATGGATTCTGTTTGATAACCGCAAGCGCTCAGCAAGTTGGTTGGATCCTGGTTCAGCACCTAAACAATGCCCTAAACGAAAACTTACCCCTAGAAAAGTGATGGTCACTGTTTGGTGGTCTAGCGCCGGTATGATACATCACAGCTTCTTACCAAACGGGGTGTGCATTACTGCAGATGTGTACTGTGAAGAACTGAACACAATGATGGAGAAGCTGGCACATCTCCAACCAGCATTGATCAATCGCTCGTCTCCGCTGCTACTGCACGACAACGCGTGACCACATACTGCACAGCAGACGGTCTCCAAGTTGCAAGAACTGGGGTTGGAAGTTCTCCGTCATCCGCCCTACTCACCAGACCTTGTGCCTACAGACTACTACTTTTTCCAGAATTTGGATAACTCCTTGGCGGGAAAAAAAGTCAATACCCGAGAGGCAGTACAAAATGCCTTTGAAGAATTTGTTGCCTCCCGTCCAGCTGATTTCTTTAAGAAGGGCATCAAAAAACTGCCACTGCGTTGGCAAAGATGCATTGATTGCATGGGTGATTACTTCGATTAATACAAATAAAAAATACATGAAAAAAAATCGTTTAAATTTTTTCATACAAAACGGCAATTTCATAGGTAAAGACCTAATATAATTCTACTATCCGTATGTATGTTACTGCATTCCTCCTAAACGGCTGGACCGATTTTATTGATTTTTTTATGTGTGTGTTCCAGTGGATTTGTGAATGGTTTAGAATCTTAGATGCACAATTGGAGCCGGTAGGTGGCATTGTGGTTGAACTTTAGATTTTTTCAAATTGTGAAATGTGTGTGTTAATGTTAATATGATATTAATAAAATAATATTAATTGATCTGTATAATCATAAATATATAAAAGATATGGTATGTTACACATATTACAGTACTACATTTCGTATACATAAAGAATACATGTTATTCAAACATTGATTAGCTAAAATATCAATAATATTTTCTGTATTCATAAAATATGAGTCAAAATAATGTAATGAGACAAAAATATTTAAGTAGTAATAAAAGGCATTCAGAGCCACGCGCATAGCTAGCTAACTTTAAGGTAGATATAAATAGAATAACCAAAAACTTAAAAAAAAAAAGTAGAAAGAACACATTTATAAAAAAAAATTATACGTGTATATCATAAATGTTAATTTTTTAAAATTTAACTAATATTCTTAGTAATTGTTCGAATTACTCAAACAGTTGTTTGTTCTCCCGTCGCTGTAAAAGTTGAATTTCAAATTATCTAAATCTAAGACAATTTAAAATACCAGGTGAAAGCTTTATCGCTCGCAATATATTAGGATATGCCACTTTATGGTCACATTTAACATATAAAATAATAATATCAAAACAAATGCTAATAATTAACCAAGAAAACTTAAGTTAAAATTTGTTCTAAGACTTTCAAAAGTATAAACTCAATCTAGGTGCAATGACCGGTGTCGAAAGCTACAATGGACGACCCTGAGTTAATAATTTTCGATAATAAACCGGACAATAAACCTTTTTGTTTTGTCCCTGACGTTCCCACATTCCCTTTCAAGTTTCAAGCGAAATCACCCGACGCTCATTGACACTATGCTTAAACAGAGATGCATAGAGAGAGGATTGTGTACAATTTTTGTATTTTTCTAGATAATTAGATTAAATATTAAGCACCAATTTTTTAACTGATTAAGAACGAGGATCGATTGCAGAATATCCTTTATAAATATTGCTACTGTCTAAACATTCAGCCTGTATAGATAATCAGTTGGTTTTGTTTGTTTGAAATTAAGTTCTGTACACATGATTTTACACCGTATATTATCTATAGTGTATAAATGAAAATACAGTTGCAGAAATACAGAAAATGCAGAAATTTTCGTGGATTATTCTAGATTACATTTTTGGGATTCCATCGATCCTTTGTCATTTATCTATTCTATATATATATATATGGGTCATTCCATGTCAAATCGACAAATTTTTTACCTGACCCCCTTTGATTTCGCGGAGAGTTGTTTTATTTTTTTAAATGTAGTTTTAAAAAAAATATGAAAAAATTTTAGAAAATATAAAAATTTTTTTTTAAAAAAAAATTTAATTTTTTTTTTTTAAAAAAAAAAAAAAAAAAAAAAAATTTTTTTAAAAAAAAAAAAAAATAAATAAAAAAAAAAAAAAAAAAAAAAAAAAAAAAAAAAAAAAAAAAAAAAAACAGTTAGTAAATTATAAATACGAGTTTATAATTTATAAGACATTTATAAGACGTTGTCCTGCCTTGGCAATAAAAAAAAATCCTAAAAGTCAACCGCAGCGCCACCTACCGGTTCCAATTGTGAATCTAAACCATTCTCGGATCCACTGGACCACGCACACAAAATCGGTCCAGCCGTTTAGGTGGAGTTCAGTGACATATACCCGTACAGAATAAATTTATATATAAAGAAAATAAGTTACTATTACTTAAGTTCTTTAGTTTCATCCTTTTTATTTTATTATAGCATGCGATCGAATCAAATCCGGCAATGAGTTGGAACCTTCGGTGAAAGAAAGCATTGTAAAGAAACCATATTATAATGTAGGATATTTTCTATTAATACTTTTAAGCTAGTAGCTATTACCTTTACCATTAAGCTGAAAATATGTCGCCAAGCACCCATAGGTCTGCTCTAAAGTCCTGCTTCATGTTTAGAGAACTTACGCTACATCATTTCATATCGAGTGAGATTATGGTCGAATGGTAAAATATATAAAATGTATTTAGATATACCCGATGTCAATGTAACTAAAAACTCGTAATATGTTACCTACATGATATTTTAACAACAACAAATGACACGATAACGCACACATACGTAAAGTAATATTGTAACGACACACTGTCTTAGATAGAATGTGGAAGTAAGATGGCATATTCTCAATATGAAAAAGAAATAATTATATATTGCCTAGATAGGGGCGTATTGACTGCGCAATCGTCAAAAATAAGTTAGCTAGCCAAGTTTTAACGAGGCGCTGTCGTAGCGCTTACGACGTGTCTACAACTTTGTAGCTATAATATCATTGCCCGATGTATTATTCGATTACCTAACAGCTATTCCTTAGAGATATAAATAATTGTAAGAGTAAAGAGGATTAGTTAATCGAAGTCTGTTTAAATATTTACTGGTTAAGTACGGTACAGCTTTAGATTCATGTTAAGATTTTGTACAGTAATTCGATAACTTTGCATAATATATTTAATTGATATCAATATAAGAAATTAACTTTTTTAGTGCTTTATAGGTTATAACGTTTGACCACGTTCTAATCTGATGCTAAACGACGATGTGGTTAAGATAGTAAACACACCCAACCTAGAGGGGACTGGCTCCCAAATACGGCTATCGGACCACACCAGCAGGTGCTTAGTGACAGATTTTCGACTTGAGGCTGGTAGCTAGCCAGGCGGACTTCGAAAAAGCCCTACCATCACGCTATGCTCTTATCGCGATGTTTTCCTTCACTGGAAGCTCCGAATCAGTTGCAAGGATTTGAAACTACCTATCGACGCTATGTCGGAAACTCCGAACACGCTATCAACTCTGTAGTTCGACTCGCGTATTCAAGGCCCCCAACAATCCAATCCGAGGTTAGGCCACTCTAGCAATCTTGAGTTTGTTTGCCATTCAGCTGAGTGCCCTAAGCGCTCGCCCTAAAAGCCCGGTGGAGCTGCGAAAGCGCGTCAGACCAACAGCAATTAGTCGGTTTGTAAAAAAAAAACCCTATCAATTAAGCCATCATCGATTCAAAACAACTACATAACTACACGTTTCATCTAGATTACTTGTGAAACTACTATAACCATACAAAATAACGGTGTTTAACTTCGATCCTTCTGAAAACACGAAAACTGTCATAATAAACTAATTTGTTAAAATGACTCGCACACTACATATCCTAATTAATTAATACATAATCAATTAATTAATGAAATCGCAATGTGAATGCCAAAAACAAGTATATAAATTCGCTTAAAAAAACTGAGAAATATTATATTTTTAAGCATAACAAGTTACAAAAACGCTCAGCTTTAAACAAAGGGCGTAATTTGATAGAAGACTCACCAATAACCACCGCCAGAAACAATAACTTCATGTCGGAAGCTACAGGAGCGTTGCCGTTTTCTGATCACTCGGAGAAGATGACTTCTGATGGTCCTTACAGCAGCGCAGGGTTATATAGCCACGTACACGTGTCAAGCCTAGGTCAGGCTTTGACCCTAGATTACCCGAGTACTTCAGCTGATAGAGACAATGTTGGCAAAATTTATGTACCTTTATCAACCAATCCTTAGGACGAGACTACATGAATAGGTCGACTGTCGTTACATTTAAAAATGAGCTAAATCCAATTTTAATCTTTCATATAACATGTTTATTAAGGTGAAACTTTTATTACATCGTCTCAAACTTTTTCGTCTGTGTGTTGCATGTCGCGTGATGGTCGGCCGCGGAGTAGGGATAAAGTGAAAGGCGCTCGTCAGAGCAGCCAGGGCCAATATGGCGGCGCCTATAGTTCGCAGCAGCTGACCGTGTAGTGTATAGACTATTATTAGTTAAATGTCTATAGTGTGAAAAAAAGTTTCACTTTTACCGTGGTTTCATAAAACCACACAATCCTTTTTTTTTAGATTTCCAGTTTTTATACACCGAGAACGAGCTTCAAATATTGCCGTTCATAAGGTTTTTGCGACGTCGAAAATGGATCTGGATCGGCCACACTTTGCAAAGGGACAACAGCCGTGTATCTCTAATCAGGCATTGGATTGGAATCCCCAAGGCAGGCGGAAACGTGGTCGACCTAAACAAACCTGGCGTAGATCTGTGCTCGCAGAATCTACGAAAATCGGGCTTACCTCGAATAAGGTGAAGCGTCAAGCCATCGACAGATCGAGATGGAGAAGCATCGAGTCTGCTCTCTGCCCCGACGGTTTGGGGACATAAGATCCCAAGAGGGAGAGAGAGAAGATATTTAGTTTTTTGAAGTGAAACCTTCTTTAAGCGCTGTGACGGGTATTTTTAACAGGAGATAAATTTATAATCTCGCGTCATGACATGCTAATAAACATAATATAGGAGACTGTGTACATATTGATATTGTTATTTTGCAGCTCATCATATGTTTGTTTGATTAATTAATAGAATTTATAAAAATGTATATAATTATTGCTCCTAGTGCCAATAGATATAAAAACCAATCTAATGTTAATGTTACTTTTAATAAACAAATTCTAAAATTAAAATATTGTCATTCGCGATACAATTAATTTAGAAATTCAATAGAGAATTCTTCATTTTTCTTCTTTTAAATTAATTCATCTTTGTACAAAGTTTGAAGATATTGAAAAATAACGTAAATATTAGGAACGTCTAAAATTGGATTTAACTCATTTTTAAATGTAAACTCATATGTTATTGTCTTTAGAAATATTACAAGGATTACTTTTTTTATTTCACGGACAAAGTCAAGAAATATATAGGAACATATATTCCAAATGTTTTCAAAGTCCCTCAAAATATTAGGAAATTTTTATGTATATAATTCTTTTGTCCTTATGTATATAACTGAACTCCTCCGAAACGGTTGGACAGATTTTGATGAAATTTATTGTGAGTTTACAGGTGGATTCAAGAATGATTTAGCTTCACTGTTGGACCCGATAGGTGGCGCAGCGGTTGACTTATAGGGTTTCTTAAATTATCAAGACAGGACAAGATAGCTATATAAATAAAATTATAAGGTCTGTCGTTGTGCGTGCATCACGTATAAACAACTGGATTTATTTAAATTAACTACTTTAGATTTACTTTTTAGACAGTCCTTAACTAAAATAATAGCACGATATATTTATTTCACAATAAAATTGTTAAGGTTTTTATAAACACAACGCATTCAGCAATGTGTCAAAATGGTCAATTGTCGTTGCACAGGAGAGGGGAAGCTTAAAGATGGAATGGAAGGTCTTCAATTAACAATATATTTTATGGTTAGCTTTAGCCAAAATTGTCATACCATATGAAGGTATGCATACGTGTCTTAAATCAACGTCTCAACGTCTACATAGTTCTCACTAAATTATACACGGTTATCTTAGCTCAAATGCTTAGTTTAGCTCGATCCCCGCGTTGTATTCACGGCAACAGCTCCAGCCGTGGCTCGACCACTCTGGCACCTTTTAGTTTGTTGCTATTAGACTGAGTGCCGTAAGAGCTCGCCCTAAAAGCTCGGTAAAGCTGTGAAGGTGTGTCAGGCCAACAGCGGGTTAGTCAATTCGAAAAAACTAAATATATTTTATGTACAGAGAAGGAAGAAGACAAAAAAAGATTCAAAGCTAAAATATACTTTCATTACAACGTTTCTTTAGTATTTTGTAATGCTTATAAAAACGTGTTTTAAGTTTATATTAAACTAGCTGTGCTCGTGACTTCGGCCGCGTGTAACTTTATGTACAAAAACAGCAATTAATAAAGTCATCTGAATCTATTAAATCCTTATCTATTTTTATCTCGTACTTAAACGTCATTAAAAGTACAATAACTCTTGATATATTTAACCGATTTTAAGTTTAAGACCAAATATTACCTGAAGATATGATTTATGATCTTCTTGAAGAAGTTTTATCATTAACGCAGTATTTTAGCAGTGATGCGTGTTCATATAAATAGACAAGCAGACATTTCTAAAATGGGTTGAAATATATTTTTAACCGAGTTCAAATAAAGTAAATTTTCAAAAAAAAATATTAACCGACTTCAATATCAATCAAAAACCCATAAGGCACTAAAAAGCGGAAAATAAATAGTTTATCAAGTTAACCAAATTAAATAAAACATATGAATATGTGTGCTACCTACAGATGTATTGGAAGTCGGTGCGAACCGAAAATCATATCATCTACATAGGTACAAAGTTTAAGTCCACTCTCGCGTCTCTGTAATACATTTCTACCTGGAACAAATTTGAAATTTCGGTTGGCACCGACTTCCAATACATCTCTAGGTAGCACACATATTCATATGTTTTATTTAATTTGGTTAATTTGATAAACTATTTATTTTCCACTTTTTAGTGCCTTATGGGTTTTTGATTGATATTGAAGTCGGTTAATACCTTTTTTTGAAAATTTACTTTTATTAGTTATTCTTAGTCACCGGCAACTTTTTTTTTACAAAAATCTAACAAGTACTGACACTTTAGATTTTACATATTTATTATATGTATAGAAGATGCCATAATAATTTTATACAAGTACCAAGCCGCTAGGAAGCTTTAAAAATTTGATCGATTTTTTGTGTTATGCACACGCAACGGCAGACCTCCATTATTTTATATCTGTAGAAGACAAAGATACACACATAATAACATTGCCCGTAATGTTATGAAACGTTCGGAAAAATGGTTTTTTATTTAGCGTAAACTGATAATTTTAAAATTAACAATCGCTTCCAACGTGCGTAACGGTTTGAATGAAAAAGGTATAGTTGGACTGTGTAAAAATATACATATAATAAAAGGGTAACGGGAGGAAATCTGTACAATAAATATTTTAAAGACAAAATACTCTGGAGGACCTTAGAATCAATGACAAAACACATTTCTATAGTTTTTAAATTTTTTGTCTGTGTGTCGTTTGTACAGGATTCACGTAAAAACTACTGGACAGATTTTCGCGAAATTTCGTATGTTAGTAGTTTATACATCGATATAACATGTAGGATACGTTATACATATATATCACATTCGTATATATTTATATCTTACTTATAAGAAAACACAAAAGTGAACACATTTACGCTAGAACTACCGAATGGATTTTCACGAAATTTCGTAAGATTCGCCAGCTCACAGATATATCACTACTAGGTTGGTCTTCTTCACCCACTTCCATAACTCAATGTCATATAGTCTTTTGTTTTGGAGGACAGCAATTGAATTAGATACTATATTCCTACTTGAAAATGGACGCGCAATTTATCGCATACATGGCTTTACATGGCGCTTCGCGAATTATTCATTAGATTTCAGAAATTGTATCTTAACTTTGTACGCACGATACATAATTACATATTTTACAACAAAGTCCTCTGCCACGTCTGTCTGTCTGTTCGCGATAAACTCAAAAACTACTGAACGGATTTTCATGCGGGTTTCACTAGTAGATACAGTGATTCATGAAGAAAGTTTAAGTATATAATTTATCAAGGTTTTTTAATTATCAGAACGAGACAATGTCCGCCGGGCTCACTAGTATAATATAATTCGCATATATAATTAAATTCGTATTCTGTGCAGCTAGTTAGCTATATTCAGAGCTGTCAAAAAGTTTGGCGACGACTGCATACGCTGAGTTTCAAACAGGCCTATAACAAAATTTATTTGTTCATTCAAGCAGCACAAATGAAAAACTGCAACTCGTTGCCGACGTAATTGTCAGGTATTCATATTTAATCTATATATAGTATATGAATATTATCTATGTGCACACTTGTCATGGCTACTGAGACACCATTTTTGTTGAATATGTACCCTAAGTATTTAACACTAGTTTGACAAATATTGCATTTTTCAGCATTAAACTTGAGACCAATTTCTTTAGCACGAGACAAGACTTTTTCTAGTATATTATCATTTTAGTATACTGTCATGACAGTAATGTTATACTTCTAAATTATAATGAAGTGAATACTTACCTTAAACTCTAATAGATAGAAATTTATTATATAATTGTAATTAAGTTGCATATTAACGATAGTTGCAAGTTCACAAGTTACTATAATAACCTCTTTTTTTATTTACTTAGTGCGGAATAGATACAAAAGATCAAGGTTCGCTTTATTTTTATGTATGTGGCATTTTATTCTAATTTATTATCTAAACTAGAAATTTTGCCAAAATAATCTTTGAGATCAGAATTCTCTGAATAATAGCTTGAAAGTGAGAAATTCAGACTTTTTTTGTGGTTTTAGCTATAGCAAAACTGTAACAAAAATGTCTAAATGATAGCTTGAAAGTGAGAAATTCAGACTTTTTTGTGGTTTTAGCTATAGCAAAACTGTAACAAAAATGTCTAAATGATAGCTTGAAAGTGAGAAATTCAGACTTTTTTGTGGTTTTAGCTATAGCAAAACTGTAACAAAAATGTCTAAATGATAGCTTGAAAGTGAGAAATTCAGACCTTTTTGTGGTTTTAATTATAGCATAACAGTAACATAAATGTCTTAATAATAGCTTGAAAGTGAGAAATTCAGACTTTTTTGTGGTTTTAGCTATAGCAAAACTGTAACAAAAATGTCTAAATGATAGCTTGAAAGTGAGAAATTCAGACCTTTTTGTGGTTTTAACTATAGCATAACAGTAACAGAAATGTCTTAATAATAGCTTGAAAGTGAGAAATTCAGGCTTTTTTGTGGTTTTAGCTATAGCAAAACTGTAACAAAAATGTCTAAATGATAGCTTGAAAGTGAGAAATTCAGACTTTTTTGTGGTTATACCTATAGCAAAACGGTAACAAAAAAGTCTAAATGATAGCTTGAAAGTGAGAAATTTAGACCTTTTTGTGGTTTTAACTATAGCATAACAGTAACAGAAATGTCTTAATAATAGCTTGAAAGTGAGAAATTCAGACTTTTTTGTGGTTTTAGCTATAGCAAAACGGTAACAAAAATATCTAAATGATAGCTTGAAAGTGAGAAATCCAGACCTTTTTGTGGTTTTAATTATAGCATAACAGTAACAGAAATGTCTTAATAATAGCTTGAAAGTGAGAAATTCAGACTTTTTTGTGGTTTTAGCTATAGCAAAACGGTAACAAAAATGTCTAAATGATAGCTTGAAAGTGAGAAATTCAGACTTTTTTGCGGTTTTAACTATAGCAAAACGGTAACAAAAATGTCTAAATAATATCTTGAAAATGAGAAATTAAGACTTTTTTGGTGGTTTTAGCTATAGCAAAACGGTAACAGAAATGTCTAAATAATAGCTTGTAAATGAGAAATTAAGACTTTTTTGGTGGTTTTAGCTATAGCAAAACGGTAACAGAAATGTCTAAATAATAGCTTGAAAATGAGGAATTCAGATTTTTTTTGTTGTTTCTAGTTATCAGGGTTTGACTACAAACTCATCTGGTATGTAGCCCAAGATAAAACTAAGCAGGATTGACTCTGAAGTACTGTTACTAAAAAAATACCTACAAGTGCCTGGCGACAGTACTTTTTACACTACAGCTACTCACGTAGTATTAAGCTGACATTAAAACCCCCTTTAGTTAAATCGTTCCAATTTTATTTGTATGTTGTTTTTATATATATACTAATTACTTACAATCATTTTGGTTTTCAGAATACCGTTCATTAACTGGAAGAGAAAGCCTTGTGGTAGTATTTTTCTTATATTTTATAGGATCTAGCGTTCGACCTCATCGCGATCTTATCTGATGTGGAATGACGACGTGGTCTTATAATGAACACGGCAAACCTAGAGGGGACTGGCTCTTAAGTGCAGCTGCCGGAACACACCAATAGATGCTTAGCCAGAAGAACCTAGATAAATGCTATCATCATGCTATGGTTACATCACGATAATTTCCTTCACCGGAAGCTCCGATTCAGTTGCAAGGATTTGAACCTACGTACATCGAAGCTGTGTCCGAACACGCTGTCAACTAAAAATGCTAAAAAGATTGCCAATGTACGTACTAAAGAGTGCAATAACATATTTACTAACTCAATCGATTGAGACAGTGTCCGGTTGAGCTCTCATTGCTTCATTAACATGTGTCAACCAACCCTTAGTAAAACAAACAGAATGCTGCCTTTGTATAATGGTAAAACAATCTTACTGCGTTTTATATTTGACATTATGACTGTCATGTAATATTCTTAACTCGGCTGACTTTTAAGACCCAAATCAATTTAGCCAGTTTTTTTAAATTATAATTTTACCCTACACCATTTGTTATTGTGCAAGTTTTTTTTTTAATTTTGTAATAAATAAGGTATTTTTTTAAAACATATGCTGCCAAAAGTCTGTTGCCCAGTTACATCATAAGGTCTACATTCGTTCGTTCGTTTGCTTAAACCCCTATTATAGTTTTTATCAGTCCACGGGTTAAAGTAGAATCCAAATAAATGTTTTATATGCGAATGTGAGTGCATTCATGCAGTAAGTACTCAACTGGTCATCATAGAACTTGGTAAAAACGTTTTTAGGGCTATAAGTATAAAAGACGAAAAGTATACGACTAATCCAGAAAAAACGTACTGTTAAGGATAGGTCAAAATACATTAACGCAGTTGAAATCTAAAGTAGATGCTAGTCTATACCAATACTATAAAGAGGTAAAGTTTATGAGTTTGCAGGGGTTAATCTCAGGCGCTACTGGTTAGATTTGAAATATTCTTTCAGTGTTAGAGAGCCCATTTATCGAGGAAGGCTATAGGTTATATATCATCACGCTAAGACCAATAGGAGCGGAACACAAATTAATAATGTTTCGAAATCGGGGTTATTTTTCCTTTTGAAAGCTTCCGCTGCGTGTTAGTTCGTTAAGTGATGTTTATTGGTCATACTATCAACAACAGTTATGAATTCTTATCAGTATGTAATGATATAATAATTGAGCCACAGCAACGCGTAGCCGGGTCAGCTAGTTAATAATAAAGTAATAATCGCTTGCATCTTTTCCCCAATTAATTTAAAATACAAAGCTTAATAAACATCTCAGAATCTGAAGAATACTTCCGACGATTACCCTCTATAAATAAATTTACGTATTTTATCTCTGTATAACTGTAATGAAGATACATATTGTTTACGAGCCCTGAGAGAGCTACATTGACCTCATCTATTTTTTCTTCTGAATGAATACAATGTATGCACTACGGGCAGACATTTTCGCGATGATAAGCAACAAACTCTAAGCTACAGTGCTCCAGCTGTGTACTGATTTGAAATTTAATGAGCACAGCCCAGCTCAGGAGATTTTCCAACCTTAAATATTATAGTGAACATTAATTTGTACTTCCGTCTGTAGTGAAAGTGCATATTTAATGATATATTTCCGCAAAGTAACGCCTTCAAGAATCAAAATCAAAAATATTCCAATCCGTTCCTCAGAGTAATCACCTATCATCATCAGCCTGTGAGAGACCAACTGGAAGGCTATAGGCCTCTTCCAAATGGAAAGTAGGAATATAATAACCACGACAGCCTACGAGGTATCCGCGATTTCAAACTTCAAAATATATATATTCTTTATATATTTTCCCACATAGGTTGGTATTAAAAGGGCCGTAAGTCTCTTCTCGAAGGAAGGTATGGGCATAAGTCTATCGTATACTATTAAATGCTCGGGCTCTTGTTCACATTGTCTCATGGAAACTCCGTGTTTAATCATTATTTTGTCTTTCATAATCAACATAAAATTTATATTTATTTTAAGTTATCTGTATTAAATTTTACCATTACAGTCTAGTCCCTATAAAAAAGTATAATGATATAATGATAAGTCTGTCATTCTAGTTTAATATTTATGTATAAATTAGCTGATTCCCGCCTATTTCGTTGGGCATTAAAAATGGCAGAGGATTAAAGAGAATAGAATATAATCCTAAATATATACATAGTAGCCTAGAACCACTTATAAAAAAATCCGCATTAAATAGTCATAGTCCTATGCCGATCCATTCATTAGTTTTGACATGATGGTGCCTCAGACGAACTGTATTTTTATTATATATACAGATTTGTACGAATGAAATCTTTTTCTTAGCCCACGGTCAAAAAACAAATTCCCTCATATTTAGATATTGCATGATACACTAACATCATTGGTTGACTAACTAGTCAAGTCTTTTAAAGCCGCAAATTTAATTCTCGTTAAGGCAGTGTTTTTCAAACTAGATATTCTAGTGTCAGATAATAAATCTGACAAAAAGATATAAAATTTTTGTTACCTTCGGTACCGCTACGACGCTTCCGAATAGTAAAACTACAACGCTACCGGAACATTAACTAACACTAGCGCCACCATATTAGGGATACATTAATTCTATACATAAATAAGAACAAATATATAGAATTGATGTATTCTAACATAACATTAATTTAATTGTTATGACTATTTTTGTGTTACTTAAATTATTTTGCGGAAATATGTGTAAATAGTAATTGCTTTGACTTCCACAATTCGGTATATAAATGGTATGATACCGTTGATCTGCACGGGTAGTCTGGTGAAGCTATATAGTCTGGTGAAGCTGTAAAGGCCTTGGAAGGCCAATAGCGTAGCCAGTTCGAAAAAAAATATGATCTGCACGCACTTCTGTGTTGAAGTTATTGTATGGCGAAGCTCTGCCCGGATAAATAGCCACAGTGCTTACAGAGTGTTAATTGGCTTCCCTGACCAACCGATTATACTGTTTTGTAATAAGTTGTATTTTAAGGACCTAAGGAAAAATAAGTGTACACCCTACATTTTAAAATTGTGACGCAGTGTTGCTGATTATACAAAAAAAATATTGCGTCGCAAACATACCGCTTCAATATATAGTTAAGTATTGGAACAAAGACATTAAAACGACACGACAAGGATTAAAAATGTATATAAAAACACATACATTGGCGAACTTAATTTATTTTTATTATCTCATACTTCAAAAACTGTAAAATTAACGACAGTTAACTGCCATAAAATCTATTTTTATAAGACACTTAAAAATCTTCAAATAAACGAAATGAGCAAAAAAGAGATCTCAATAATGGAATAACATCATCTTAATGTTAACAAAAAAAGAGATTCTTTGGAAAGCGAGTTTTTTGTACAATCTATATAAAAATCCTTATTTCAATAATAATAATAATAAATGACTTTAAACAAAAAACAAACGTTTATTACTAAACCAATTTTAAAATATAAAAAATTACGGGTTTTCTGTGATATTCATTATCCTTCTATTTACATGATCGTATTCTTCAAATTTGATAAAGAATATAACAAAAAAAAACACGTAAATAAAATGGCTGATTTTCATAAAATAATTATCGCCTGCTCTCATAACAATACAGAATATATTTTTCGCTTGAATATGTCATTACTAAATCATTATTTCTTATCTAAAAATATGTTCCGATATAATTAAATTGTATAATATAAAATTGTAAAGTATCAAAAAGTATTGAGCCGCCTAAAATATAATTTTGTTTTTGGCGTATTGTCATAACTTTAATAAGCATATTTTACTAACGTAAATATTTTAGTTGTAAGACTTATTAAAGAAACAATATATATAATAAAAAATAATATTAATTGAGCAAAAGTAGGTGCTGGAAAGTTTTCTTAGGAATCTACAAAATCATTCTTAAATTAATAATCATTATAATAACAATAATATAATTAACTTATATAATAAACTGCAGTTCTGGAGTCATAATTTACAATAATTTTCTTTTAAACGCTTCTTGCAGCACTCCCCATTAAAAACTAAAAAAACTATATTTCGTAGGTCAAAAAATGTCTTAATATATATAGGATACCATTGCCAAGCCGATTTTAGTGTCGAAAAGTGTTATAGAGTGGATCAATCTATATGTAAACGATGGTGATGTCTGGAATTGACTCCTCTCTCTGTGTATCCCTTAAAAACGGTATTGTAACGTATAATGTATTCGAAATATATATATATGTTAAAAAGATGAACCCGACCGAGTTTCTTGCCGGTGCTTCTTGATGACTGGTTGTTTTCCTAACCGGTGGTAGTTTTGACGTTCATAAGTGCCTTATTAAGGCCTAAACTTAATAAAGTACATTTGATTTGATTAGAAAATACATTCCCTTACATTTATTTCATTATCTGTGTGAAATTACTTGAAAATAAAATACAGATATTTTATGTTTCAATTGAGAATGTAAAAATAAAATACGATAAATTATAATAAACAACGTACATTATTGTTATCTTTTTAACGTGCATTATACTTATCTTCTATTAATAAATTTTATTTTGTTTTAATTTATTAATAGATATTGATTGTCTTAATATGTTTATTATTAATCTAATAATATTTCGAAAGTAATTGGATTTATACGTAGAATTATTGCTTGAGCCATAAATTATGTACATAATGTATAAATATTTACTAAGTTCATTTTTGTAAATATTATTAATTTTCCTTGATGTTATAGTATATTTTATGGCACTTACTTCCATTAGATTGTACAAGAGATATGAAAAAAATTGTGCATTTATTTCATTGATGTGTATAAAACCCAAGATGCACACAAAACGTCGCAAAACCTAATAAAATATGCACACAATTGAAAATTATGCACTCATTTCAAATAGGATCGCGTGGTTTGCGTCATTATAAAAACAACTTTAAACTATTCAGGTAAGGTTGAATTTGCAAAATCACAAGTTTATCGCATAGCTCTATCCACGTATGTATATCGGGAAGCATTTGCGGACGGTTTTGAGCGCTATTTTTATCCGAGACTGCGTTTTGAGTTTTTATATGTCAATGATTTATTTGCTATTTTTCATATGTAAATGAAAATAATTTGTAATTTGACTGTGAATTTTTTCGATGTTATTTTTCGTATGCTGTGAAATACTTTTATCACTGTCTTATGTTATTGATATGGTAGGAATACATTTTTGTGTTTTTTTATCTCATTTTCTTTTAAAATATGGCATGTTTTAGCATCAGTAAGATATCTCTAATGAAAAATTAATTTCACTGTTATACAATTGTATTAATTTCTATATTAAATATTTTAAATGTGTTAAACACAGTTTTAACAACTCTCAGTGCTAAAATAAACGAGTATATATATGTAGATAGAGTATTAAAATACATAATCGTTGTTATGTTTTGGGAAGACTTCATTTTAAGAAAATTCGAATCTCACAGTTTTAGCAAAGCTGCTTATTTTCACGTTTAAATGTTACTTACTGCAAAACTAGAGTTATTTATTTATAAGTGTTCATAACACAATTGATGCAATCTTTTATCTTAAAACCGAAATATAAAGTAAGTAAAAATTGAGCCGATTTCCATTTCAGTCTTTGGATTGAGCTTGGAATTACTTATATATATTTCATAATGGAATAATTAAATAATACTTAATTTCATCTTACATTACTAAAAAAACTTAAAACATGGGTGGGCTTTCTTGTACATAGATATATTGATTTTTTGATGTGATAACGCCTTATAAATCGATTCCGTCCGGCAGCACGCACTGCACGCGCATGACTCTTTGTCACGTTCCGCCTGAGCTAAGCGTGCAAGCGAGACGGCAGAACAAACGATAGAGAGGCTTGTGACGCATCACGTAAAATTATCGTCCGTAAACAGACTTACCAGACAAATGATTTCTTTTTCTGAAACATAACTTTTTCGAAAAATTTCGTTATGCGTCACGTAAAATACAGGCTCTTTCAAACCAATGGCTACTTCCAATAATAAAATTTCTGCCTAATTTAAGCTATGTATTACTACTAGCGTATTGGGTATCTCTTTAAGACGAGTTTTTCCTCTTTCTCATAAAGAGCAGTCGTCTTAGAGTCGCTGCAACCTTGGAACAGTCAATTTATCTCTTA
This sequence comes from Antheraea yamamai, assembly GCA_036509395.1. Taxonomy (NCBI): domain Eukaryota; kingdom Metazoa; phylum Arthropoda; class Insecta; order Lepidoptera; family Saturniidae; genus Antheraea; species Antheraea yamamai. The sequence goes on from AP028450.1 coordinate 11,696,056, forward strand.
TACAACGAAGTGTGGTTAATTTTGCCGGTGACGTTGGCACTAGCTGTTCCTGGTCTGTCCTTTTCATCGGACGCGATGGGGGTAAGCAGGTCCTTGGTACATTCGTTATATGCGGGTGGGATTTCACGTGTTTCCTTAGAGATGATGGATCCGTATACCTCTTTCCACAACCGATAGCCCCACAAGCATAGGGTCTCTGTAAAAGGAATTATCTATTTAATAACATTATCAAAACTGACGGACAACAGAATGTATGTTCATAGAGTTTCTTATAGTTTTAAAAAAAGCAGGCTCCTGTTTTGAGAGAAGGCATATCCTTAGAGATTAAACCAAGTCTTGAAATGTTGGCGATTTTCAGCATCAATAACCTAAACTATAGGTATCTACAAACGAAGATTAGTATTTTATAGAAAAAATAGGTCAAAGAAATAGTACATACAGCATTAAAATGAGTTCTTTGATGTTTGGCTCTATCTGAGGAGTTAGAGAATGCTTTTCTGCAGTGCGGTGCCGGGCAGGCGTACGGTCGCTCGCCAGTGTGAGATCTGACGTGAATCTTTAAATTTTCCAAACGTGAAAAAGCTTTTCCGCAACCAGGATGCTGTAACAATAATTAATTTTCTTTATTTATTAAAATGCATATTATTTAATAAATAACAATAATGTTTATTTACAATGCACGTCTGAAACAACTTGAATGTTGAAGAAAATTTACAATAAATATATCTCCTTAAACATTACATTTTAACTAAATACACAATGTTGACAAGTTATCGTAAGATATAGTATCAAGTTTTTAATGTAAAGAGAATTTATAAAACATTTACAAATCAAAAAAATCCAAAAATAAAGAACAATTTAGTAAATCTAGCAACGCCAACTGTCTGAAGCGACTTTAAAAAGTTTTTAGATAAAACCTGATCTGTCGTGTAATTTTTATATACATTCACTAGCGGGCCCGGCAGACGTTGTCCCACCCTAATTATAAAACAATCCTTGACAAATTATATACCAAAATGTTCCTCATGAATCACTTTATGCACTGGTGAAAACCGCATGGAAATCCGTTCAGTAGTTTTTTAGTTTATCGCGAACAGACAGACAGACAGACGCGGTAGAGGACTTTGTTTTATAGTACATATGTAATTATTATACATTCATAAACTCGAGTTGCTTGGTTAATCTATGTTTTTTGATATTTTTTTCTTTTTTTCACCATTAATAAATATTGATCTGTGACGTTTTACATGATATTATTTGGTAGTTAAGTATCAATGAGGGGGCTTAGAAATTATAATAAAGAATATGAATTTTGAGTTGTATAAAACCTCCTGGAAATTCTATTATTTAATTTTGTCAGAACGCTGGTTGGAGATTGGGAAAATAATAAAATTTTAGGCGATAAGAATTTACAATTAATGGCCTTGAAAAGTAACAAAAAAAGAAGTAATTGCGTAGTATTATGGATTACTAACGTGACATCTATTAGGTTTATGTCCTGAATGAACTCTCATGTGAATTAGAAGCTTGTAGCGTGCGTTGAATGGGCGGCGAGCGCGGGCACAGTCTCTCCATAAGCAGCTAAATTCATCACCTACGAACCAAAATACTGTTTTATATTTCTACATAATGCTTTTAGCTTACGAAAGTCTTTGCTTTTAATTTTAACAAATATCCTGATTAAAAACTATTGGGTAAAGTATTACTTGACAATAATACTCCATAAGAACCAAAAAACGATGCGATCAGAGGGCTCTTGTTAGGAACAAAGTACTTTACACTTTTTCTTCAATTCCGAATATAATCCGATATGGAGATTTAAATTGTTTTTATATTTTCGTCACGTAAGAAAAAAGCGTTATGCACTCTTTATGCAACTCTATTTCTCTGGGTAATCTCAATATTTTTACTTTCTATCATTTTTTCAGTTAACGTAAAAAAATCAAATCACAAAGTTTCATTATACATTTTAAGAAAAATATCCTCTTATTAAAAATTATATGTAAAGCAATGAATTATAAATTACATAAATAAATGCATAAAAAGGGTTAGTGAAATATCTACGCGTTCTGTATTGAGTTTATACACTATTTACTCCATTTCCCGATAGGTGGCACTGTCTCATTTTATTATATGTTTTAGTGTATATATTGATACATTTATTGTTTTCACAGTACGACAATAGATGGCGTTGTCCAATTTACGAACTATTCATATTTAAGCGTTACTAAGTTTTATCAACTGAAATGCATAACGTAAGTAAGAGATACAGAGGAGTATAACGCTTTTTTCCTACGTGACGAATTCTACTATTCAACTGCTACCGCAAGCCCCGTTACGGCACTTCCGACAGATTGAATTTAATTTGCGTTTAGAAAAACCATAGATATTATACCCATTGTAACTTTTCGTATTATCTTAGTTAATAACGCAGTTAGAATAGTTATATTTTCCATTAAATAGCGAATTTACCTTTGTAAGTATTTACGTGAGCCCTTTCAATGTGCTCCACCAATGTGTTTTGATTTGGATATCTTTCGTAACATTGCTCCCAGAGGCATACTCTCTCACCTAAAATTAACAAAGATTAAATTATTCATTATGATTGTACTATTAATTAATATTAATGGTTCTTCCTCATGAGAAGAATTACTCCTAACCACTTTCAAATCTCTCGTTCGGGTTTTAATTTATTTATTCACTTGTTTGGTGGAAATAAATTAGTGTTTATTACCTTGGATAACGTCCTTGTCCGCTTTTCTTTGATTCTGATTTTTCTTCTCAGTATTAACATCATTTTCTCCTTCCAAAGTTAAACCAAAATCATCTAAATTGACAAATAAATCGTCTTCCTCGAAGGTTTCAGAATTCTCATCATAGTAAATCGAACTTTGCACGTCGCTTTCAATAGACTCAGAAACTGATATCTTCCTTTCATGCCTATTGAAATTAAACTCGGTACAACTTGTCGGCGTGTCTGGGAGTATGTAACTTTTGTCACTGTCTAAACTGTATAAAATATTATTTGGATAACTATAATGTTCAATACTGCTTATAGGTGCGTTGTTATTCGTTGAATTCGAACCATTAATATTAAAGTCCTGTAGATTGTTCTCTTCAATATTATAATTGCAGTAGGGTTTTGAAAACGCCGTTTCAATCGATGGCAATAGATTAGTCTCATTAGTAGCAGGAGGTAGGTATTCCTCATTAAAATCTGGTGTCAGACGACACGATTCATTATCCTCTCTACAAAGTTCGTCTATTAATGACTCATCGTCGATATATTCCGTGTTATTCTCGTAAAGTTTTGTTTGCTCAACATTGTAATCTGGTGATTGTTCTTCGAAATCTATATTATCGAGGTCTAGTAGAACATCTTTAATGCTTTGTTCATTAATATTTGTATCGATAACTTCATCGATTATTTCAAAATCACCAGTATTCGAAGCCGTATTAGCGTTCCAGTTATCTAATACTTCGAAATCGAAACTTTCCTCGATGCCGTATTTAAAATTGTCGTTTTTCTTACTCTTGTTACTATTCTCTAACTCTAGATTAAACTGTGACATATAATACGCGTGTAGATCAGTCACGTTGTCGGTTTTGTCTTGAAACATCTCGTTGTCGTCATAACAAGGTATGATATCATATTGAGCCATATTACTAAGTTCATTTACCTACAAAAGTTCAGTAATCTCTATGTTGAGGTGCTTGTAATTGACATATGGTGTTTACTGTAGTGTTTCGCGCATATGGTTTTGCTATTATTATAAAAATAAACTTTCTCTGCGTAGCGTCACGCGTGGTGAACGAGCGGCATCTGCGAATTGTAAATTATTAATAGGTTTTTTTACTTCACGAATTATTAAAAATTACAGACACGTGTACAGTATAACTAATGTATAAAGTTGTTACGAAGTTCCGTTATTTTTATTAATCTCAGTAATGGATTTCACGTCTTTTTGATGATTACCGCAAGATTTTTATTATAAATTTTGTTACATCTGTGAATATTACTTTATACATTTAATTTCTTCTTATTTGTGTATTATACGACTATTGACTCTTTTTTTTATTTATTAAATTTCATTATAGATATGTTTAACAAGCATTATTAAATAAACAAAGTTAGCATATACTTATTTTTTATTATTTTTGTACTGATTAAAAGTTATATAGAATTGAAAAAAAAATTCACAATTCCAGAAACCACAGAATTAGATATGAAATTCAGTATTTCAGTAATTCATTCAGTAGTTTTAGTAAACGAGTAACCAACTTCTATCAATTCTAACACACTTTCTTGTATAAGTATTTTATATTTATTAGATTTCTTACACAGAATTAGATATGAAATTCAGTATTTCAGTAGGTAATTCATTCACTAGTTTTAGTAAACGAGTAACCACCTTCTAACACACTTTCTTGTATAAGTATTTTATATTTATTAGATTTCTTACACAGAATTAGATATGAAATTCAGTATTTCAGTAGGTAATTCATTCAATAGTTTTAGTAAACGAGTAACCACCTTCTAACACACTTTCTTGTATAAAATACTAATTTGAATAATAATCTTAACATTAAACTTCGATGAGTAATCAGAATGTCTTCTACGAATTCATATCCGTGTGTACTGGACGCAAGCGGATAGAAAATATTAAAGTTTGGTTTTTTTTTGTGAATACAGTTAACCGCTAAAGCCTTAACTGTTGAAGTGAGGGGATCTAAGTCTGTCATGTAGTGGATTTTATATTTCATTCGTAATCTTGTGTTGTTTTACTCTATATTTTGTATTATTGATGGTATTTTACGTGATATAGTTCGGTTATCGTGCACAAGTGAAGTGAATGGAAAATAATACCACGGACCATGAATTGTGAGATACCGTAAATACTTCATTTAAAGTTCTAACAAGGGATCCACCATCTTGTTAGACCATTGAAATTGCCCGTTACTTACTCGATACGGGTTGTAATAATCTAGTAGATTGATTGCCAAAAATAAAATTAACAACCTTAGTAGACCGGGTTTGGTGGCGACCACATAAAACTTTATATATATAATATATATATATATATATATATATATATATATATATATATATATATATATATATATATATATATATATATATATATATATATATATGTTGGCAATAATAAAATTCAACAAATAGTTTCTAATAGTAAGTTTATTAATTTATGAAATAGAATTAGTATCAATTTTTTCAAGTAAACTTTTGTTACTATTAAGTATTAATAACTTTAACTAACAGTTATATATCTAAAAGAATAAAGTGCCTATCATTATAAACTTAATGATAAAATTAAGCAAAATGATCTTCTTTTTTTTTCTTTAGAGAAGGTAAACAATGATATTAAAGAAAGCGATTTCAATACTGATACAATACAGTAGTAAGTAACATTAAATAATAGCAACAATAATCAACAGTAAAGAGGAATCCTCTTTCTTCCTTTCCAGGTCAGGAAAAGCAAAAAGAACACAAAGGGTTATAAAAGGGTTATATGTGAACAAAATTAAGTAGCTTTGATTCGTATTTAAGTAAGTATTAAATTCAGCATATAAACTAGCAGATATACTAAATATTGAATTATAAAAAAAATATAATATGAATGTAACTGTAACATGTCTGAACTGTTTAGATTTTTGTGAAAAAAATTATTGCAGGTGTCTAGGAATAAGTAATAAAATACATTTCAATCATTTTTTTTTAAATGTTTATCTGCTGTCTGTTTGTCCATCTGTTTGTTTGGACGCGCATCACTGCTAAAGTACTGCGTTCATGATAAAAGCCTACCAAGAAAATTATAAAGCATATCATCGAGTAACATTTAGTTTTTGTTACATTAAAATCGGTTCACTCTATCAAAAGTTAGGGCGAAGTCGCGGGCACAGCTACTAGACTACAAAATATCATATAACGATGTGGGTAGAATAAATTATACTAATGTTATTAATGATAAAAAACTAAATAAATATACTTAATTATTTCTTTTTATTTTATGAAAAAATATCATACATGCGTTATATAAAAAAAATCAAATTGTTACTGAAATTGTTACTATAGTAAAAAATAATACTGACGCACCTGAGTTATTGAATCACATTAAAAAAATGGCACATATCTTGTCACTGAGTTGGCGCGAAAGGTTGTCATGGCGACGCGTAACCAAATTTCAGTTTTTACATGCGTAAACACCACCGAACTACTCAAGTATTAAACAGGGAATGACACGACTAAACAGGAGTGCTTACGGGATAGCAAAAAAAAATGTTCAACTGAAACCATGGCACGTGGACTTAAACCAGATGGATGTGGCAGAGCGGACTTGGCTTTTTTTTTGTTATTTATTTCTAATCAAAAAAGAGGGATCAACAAACTTATTTACATGTTTTGTTTGCTTTTAGATTCTAGACGTGTGATTAGCGACACTAAGCACTAAGCACTTCAAATAAGATATAAGCATTCACACTTAGTTCCTACAATTCGTACGTCGTACAAAATCAGAACTTTCAAAGTAAAGCGGACCAATGAATTGATTATTGAAAAATATATATAATAAATTTTCGTATCGGCATATTGGATGATTTTTTAACGCTTGGTTTTTAATTAAAAAATTATACAGGAAAATTTGAAATAGAAAGTTTTAATTGGGGTTCCTAAATCAATCCTTAGCATCTACTCCCAAAACATTATTTCATATAAATGTTTGCTACGACTTAGTTTTGGGTGATACAAACGAGAAGTCCAACTTTGAGTTACATTTTCGAACTGTTATCTCAACTTAATTTAAAAAATTCAACAAAAGCCAACGTCACGTAGTGTTTCCAGGCGATCACCCATCCAAGTACTGACCGCACCCTATTTTACTTAACTTGGGTGATCGGACGAGAACCGGTGTTTTAACACTCTACCCGACACAGTGTTTACCCCACCACTTTTCTTTAAACAAAAACGTTTCCGATCACAATTTCTAAGCCCTCCCATAAGTAAGAAAAAAGATAAAAATATAATTTTATTAACTATTTCAATTCTATAGGTATATTGCCCAATCTAACCACATCTATAGAGTGTTTTTCTTCGTTCGTCACATGTGCTTTTCGTATAACCGAATTTAATTTTATATTTATAACGCTTCGAATGGTGTAATAATTGATACTTAACTTAATAATTATAAGATCGAAAATCGTTTGCCGGATAATTTTTATAACAACCATTTGTTTTACAGTACGGTACAAGTCTTTTGGCGCCAACAAACTTATTGATTCGTTTGTGAGGATTAATTAATTTAATTTTTTTTTCACTAATAATCATTTTTAGAAAGGCTTGATCCTTTAAACAGATATTTATAATATCTTATAAGCCTGAAAGGAATCAGATTGACGTTAACTTATAAGCTTACTAGCGGGCCCGGCTGACGTTGTCCCGCCCTGATTACCCCCCCGCATCCCCCCTTGTGGGTGGAATTTCGTAAAATCCGTTCTTAGCTGACCTCTACTCGGCGAAAGGAATATTCCTACCATATTTCAAGTCGCTACGCCTTATGGTTCCAGAGATATCGTGATGAGTCAATATATAGGTGGGAATCTCTTATATATATATTAGATTAGATTATTCAAGTTGATTGGAATAGTTAGTACACAGAATCTGACTACTATTTTTCTATAGATTTTGATTATATAATTTTATTTTGAAGTAAAAACTTCTTTAGGCGTGTTAAGCGGTATTTTTTTGGTAGTAGATAATTTTTTTATTTCGCGTTATGACATGTTAGTAAGTGTGATCGACTGTATCGCGCTTGCACGGCTTGCGTCCCACTAGCGACGCGTAGTATAAGAGCCTGTGTACATTTAATAAATTTTTGTATTGAGATTGTGCAACCCATCACATGTTTGATGAACTAATAAACTGTATAAAAAATATATCATTATTATTCGGAGTGCCAATAGACGTGAAAGAGTGGAGTGATAACAATTTAGGGTGGTAGGGTGTCTGTACCCGACTGGATTGCGACCACCGTACACCAGGTGGAACACCCGCCATAGTGGCACGTTTGGGCGTGTCGCGTTCCGGGATCAGCCGGTGTATATCCAGCAACCAGGGGGGGGGGCTGTCCCTAACTGGGACGCTTTCAGGCCGGCATGACAGCGGCGACCGGCGATGGATAGTATGTCTTTCGGCGGTCGCCATTGTTTTTGGATTGTACTGTGCTTACCATCAGGCACAGTACAGTCACTTTGCTGAGCTACAATAAAAAAAAAAAAAATACAAGTCACTTCTCTTTCCCTTGACGCGTTGCATGGCCATTATACAAAAAGGTAAGAAAGATTTGTCAGTTATGATTTAGATGCAAGTCAGAGAGTCGTGGCAATTTCAAAGCCCGTTAAATGCCTTGAAATCAATGATCACATGCTTTACAAAGTTATCAAATGTTTTGATAGCAGACTCCTTCTCCATTAAGCCCAAAAGACCGAAGGGACATATACGAAGATTGTTACAAAGCATTATAAGCCCTAGACTCTTCGTACTAAATCTGGGGCAATCGTGAAGTAGATGTTCAAAGTTTTGCACAGATGTATTATTGTAGGGGTAGCTGCTATCGTCAATATATGCCTGTGTTGATCCATAAGGATTAGATTCCTGTAAAAGCGGGGACCTTTCAGAGAAGGTAAAAATCATCTTGAAACCAAACAGTTATATTGTCCAGGTAATTGAGGGTCAGTCCCTCTAAACTTGGCATATTAGCATATTAAACCTGTGATATACCTGTGTATAGGAAAATACTTGTTGACACTGTGGAAAAACGACAAATATATATTAGAGTGTACTAGAAAAATCGTTTTTTTTTTTCTACGAACGATCGTGAATTTTTTTTACGACAATACTAAGGCAAAAACTTTGACGAACTCTATTATTATTTAGAGGTCACAATTTTTTAATTTCTCATTTGATGAACATAGAATTTTTAAGCCTATCATAAACCGGTGTATATACTTGTTGATAATGTTGACAAAAGATAAATGTATCCATTTAGATTAGGGTAAAATTGAAATCGAACTTTTTCTTTGAACAGTCGTGAAATTCTGTGAGGGAATACTAAAACGAAGATTTAGTTAAAACCGGAGCCCTTAGTATTGTCATTTAGAGGTCGTGAGTCGATTTTTTTCATTTCTCATTTAACGAACACGATTTTTTTTTCTTAAACTTTGGAATCATTTACCTGAGCCTCGGATTATAGTTCTGAAAAAAAAAAACAACTTACATTCTTACAGGAAATTGAATTACCTACAAAACAGGTATCTTATGATCTTGTAATAATAATTAATAAGATTTAACATTACATTTTTTATTTTCTTTTATATCATGGGAGGCAAACGGACATGTGAGTCACCTGATGTTAAGTGATCACCACCGTCCATAGACACTTGCAACACCAAGGGAGTCGCAAGTGCGTTGCCAACCTGTCTTGAGGGAGAGGTGAGTAAGGGAAGGGGGAGGTGGGTCTCCGGCTCTCTCACTGACCGAACGAAACGCAACAATGCAAACACTGTTACTTCACCTCGATTATCTGTGAGAGGGTGATAGTACCCCGGTCGAGCCGACCCATTCATGCTGGAACCAGTAATAATAGCTTCAGCGTGGCTCTACCACTACAAAAAATCACAAATACATACATTACAATATAGTTCGAAAAAGAAAAAAAAATCAAAATTCATTAAATATGTAACGTTAACCTTGAATAACTTTTAACTTTTTTTCTTAGGGCATTCAATTTTTTATATGTAAATTGGTTTCTTCAGAATGAGAATACGAGGATGAATTAAAACATTCAATAAAACAAAAAATAAACGTCTGGCTTTTATAATATCTATCAATTTCTCCTAATTCAACTATCTGTTAAGATTAGATATAGAAATCGAAAAGTCGAAACTAAAAGATATTCTCAGCCCGTCTTCCAAGGGAACGCGAAGAAAAAGCATACAGATGTACATTACAATATATAGAAATATTAGCTACCAGCCCGTGACTTCGCCCATATAGGCTGTAAGATTTGTACGGTTTTTGTTTTGATTGATGTTTTATGTTATTTTGTATTATTCTTTGGTTTGTATTAAATTGCTTGTTATTGTAAAGCTTATAATAATAATATTATTTCCCATAATAACTGAACCGCGCAAGTTCGTCTGCATCAAATCGGTTATTACCGGTTCCAAGTGTCTTTCCAAACGCAAAAATCTCAAAAAACCTAGTACACGATTGCAGCGACACCCAACGTTTCAATTGTGAATCCAAATAATCCAGGTACGCACTCTAACACATACCTAGTTGTTATGCGAAAATTCTTCTTAAATAAACTTAGAACCCGATTGCTGCACCACTTACCGGATCCAATTGAGATAAAACTATACCCATATACCTATACTACATACATATATATACATATACATATAACTATACCCTGGGTTGTTCCTGCGCCACTCACCTTCACGCCCCGTTTACCATTCACATAGGGCCAGCGGCAGCGACAATGCAATAATTTTACCGGCTTATAGTGTTTATAGTGTAATTTTTTATTTCATATTATCTTCTAACCAACTTTATCAATAAACTCGCTGTAAAAATAAACATTATCTCCATGAAATTTACATTTTGATTTAACTATTTCATTTTATAGAAATTTGTGAAGTATACGTGAAACCTGCATCCAAACTTAACCTTGTAAAATTTATTTTACTTTTGACATGAAAACCTTCTTTTTGTCTAAGACAGTAAACTTAAATATATGGTGTCGCGTACTATTTTGTAAAGCTAAAAGTAATAAATATCTTTGCTATAGATTTTATTCCTTTGTTTCAAACCGTACAAGCAGCGGAAGCCATATTATAGAATTTTTGTCGATTTCAATTACATTTATTGTGATTAATAGAATATGGAAAATTTCATCAACATCCGTCAAGAATTTAAATTACTACAAATTTTTGACCTTTGTCCCTTATCCTGGAGAAACCCTTGCGTTTTATGGGACAAAAAGTCTCCTATATATTACTTTATAATATTAGTTATGACTGTGTCAAGTTTCGTCATAATTGGATCAGTAATTTCAGAGTGATATACACGGACAGGGCTTTTGGCTTACACATCAATAACAAAGTCCACCCTGATTATAATATTCTAAAAATATTTAATATACAGATTTGGCCCAGTTTCAGTTTTATTATAAGTATACAGATAAAGATAAAACTGTCGTGATAATTCTTTTTTAGATAAAGGTCAAGTACCCAAGAAAAAAAAATTATCAAAATCTATCACTTAGTCTTTGAGTTATACTCGCACAACGGTAGATCTATGTCAGTTTTTTTATAAGAAAATAAAAAAAATCTATACATATAATATGAATGTAAATGTAACGTGTCTGTACTTTTTAGATTTTTGGTAAAAAAAATTGTGTGTGTACTTATGTACACGCGTTAGAAGTTATACTTCTTTGGGATAACAAGATAAATATCTTTTCAAAAATTTTATCTTTCACCTTATTCTACGTTTGTAGAAAAAACGACACTAACAATAGAAAAAAGGTATTTAATACATTGAAGGTTTTAATACGAAAAAATACAAACAACAAATACAAAGAAACAAAATGTTGACTATAGCTAACTTCAGGGTGTCGGTTTTAAGTGACGGTGTGCGCGCGCATCGTAAAAATTTACTCTCATCATTTTTCCCTAACGCGCCAAAAGAAGTATAACTTCAAAAATTTGCAGGCGTCTAGAAAAACGTAATAAATTCCACATTTTAATCATTTTTAGAAATCTATGTCTGTCGGTCTATTTATTTGGGCACGCATCACTGCTAAAATACTGTATTCATTACAAAACATCATATAGCAAAAATCATAAAGGATATTTTCGAGTAACATTTAGTCTTTGTTTCATTAAAATCGGTTCGGTCTATCAAAATTTATTGTAATTTTAATGTCGACGCGTCTTAAGTACGAGATAAAAAAGTAAATGAACTTAATACATTCAGATGACTTTATTAATCACTGTTTTTTTACATAAAGTTCCACGCGGACGAAGTTGTGGGCACAGCTAGTGCTAAATAGAAATAAGAATTAGTGAAATTTCCTTGTATTTAGTGCTGCGATACAACCGGCAGCATACGATGCACGTCTGCTTCAAAAATGAAAGTATAAATATATATATATATATACATACAATATACATTAAAGAAAAAAAAACTAACTTTTGCTTAAATTTTATTGATAACACTTGTACACTTGTACGCGTACTAAACAAAGAAAACAAAGAAAAACTGTGAAGAAACAGGAGGAAGATGTACTTAACTGATTTGCCGCTATCTATATGTAAGGATTATATCTCACAATGTTAATGAGCTTCATTACATCCAATCCGTATTTGTACATAGCAACGACAAAGTAGAAACTCTTAAACAGAAAATAAGCACATAAATATAACGCCGACATATCGATCTGTTAACCTATACGTGACATCTCTACATTGTTACTATCAGAAAGCTAAAGTACCAATAAACGCTACAATTACACGTGTCACGGCCTAGATTTGCATAAATGTATTGACATTTAAACTTATAATCATAGATCTGATAAGCGTTTTAGTTTTTTTTTAATTTTTAGAGGCTTTTATTCCACCGAACACATCAGCCCCATTGTTCCGCAATCTTTCCAGTTCCACCATAAGAGTCGCTGATGAGGTATCATTACCAAGTCATACAGCATCTTAGCATCACTCGAACAGGGTTCAGATAAGATGCTGTGACAGATTCCATGTTCTGGAAACTACTTCTCATACAACTCATCAGCGACTCTCTTTCGGTGCTGTTCTTGGAATCAAGTCCACTCCATCATCAAGTGATGCAATTTTTGTACATACACCGCGGTTGGGAGATTCTGCCTTCCTCATTAAATATGCAAAGCTTCTCGAACGAATATCCAATTTACAGTCGTAGCTAAACTTTTTCACCGCTCTGAATAAAGATGCACAGAACATACATTTGGGTATAAGCACGTATTATATTATACTAGCGGGTCCGGCGGACGTTGTCCCGGCCTGATAATAAAACAAAAAACTTTGGTAAATCATATACCTAAATGTTCCTCATGAATCACTTTATCGACTGGTGAAAACCGCATGAAATTCCGTTCAGTAGTTTTTGAGTTTATCGCGAACAGACAAACAGACAGACGCGGTACGGAACATTGTTTTATACTATGTAAATAGTAATATTACAAAAAGGTAAAGTTTGTGAATTTGTGAGTTTGTGACATTGTAGAGGGTAATCTCAGGAACTACTAGTTCAATTTGAAAAAATCTTTCAGTGTTATATAGTTCATTTATAGAATAAGATTATAGGCTATTATATATCATCACGCTAAGACCAATAGTAGTGGAACACCAATGAAGAATGTTTCAAAATCAGAGTGTTTTCCCCTCTTGAGAGCTTCGGCTGCGTGTTAGCGTTCGCGTAAAGTAACTATTCCACGCGGACGAAGTCGCGGGCAGATGCTAGTGATGTATAAACATCGAGGCAGCTTGAAGATAAATGAATGCCAATTTTAGATTCCTATAATAATATTTTTAACTTTTGATTTGTATCAAACTCTTTATATTACGCGCAAGCCCGAACTTATTGCTATATTCAGAGAATCGAACCTTCGCCCATCGCCGCGGTTTCCGAACACGTTATCAACAAAGCCACCATCGCTTTAAGACACTACCTTTAAGAGACTTAAGATACCTAAAATCATCCTACATGTTAGATGAACTTGCGCACGCTAAATTTCACAAAATCAATTAAATAATTTGGATGCAACTTTATAGTAAATACCTTCGTATACTTTAGAATAGCGTATAAAGATTTTTTTTGGCAACCAATCTTCTTGATTATTACTGCCATTCTCAAGTAGATAATAATGTTACAAGTATCTTGTGATCATTTCAATGTTCTAACAAGGTGGTGGTTCCCTTGTTAGAACTTTCCGTGGAGTTTTTGTAGCATCTCAGAATTCATGCTAAGTGGTACTATTTCCAATTCATTTTATTTGTGATAACCGAACTATATTACGTAAAATACCACCAATATTGCAAAATAATAATAATAATAATATTTTAATGTTCCAAGTCAATGTGTACATAATTAACAGTAATATTGGTATCTGCACTGGTTACAAACCGTATCGCAGATATCACAATTTCATATAATGAAAACTAAAACAAACAGTGACTTAAACATATGTAATAAATAAAAACTTAATTTGAATTAACTAAATATGTGAGATTATTGTGTAACACGGTATTCCGAGTGAGATATAAGTGTTTTATGATAGTAACGAGTGAATTGTTTATTAAATAAAAGTGTATGATTTGAATTACCGAATTTATAATTATAATTTAAATTGTGGTAATAATAATTTTTCTGTATTTGTGTAATTTTGTGAATGTAACCATTTGAAAGTGAGTTTTTTAATAGTATGTCTGTTGTATTGATTAATCTGTAGTATATTATTTGCTTTATTATAGAGCAATCCTCCCAGGAAGCCTTCAAAACGACAAACAAACCAAGTGTTATGTTTAGGTACTTTTATTTTAAATATAAAATAAATATAGAGACGAGTAAAAGAAGACTATGAATAAAATATAAAATCCACTACATGACATTCCGAGATCTCACCAAAGACTCCAATATAAGATATTATTTAAATTGACCACAAAATAATGATAAATGTCAAGTAAATATTTAAAAAAAATACTTCAATTCCAGAACTTTCTTGGTGTGCATTGCATAAACCGGTACAGTTGCAGATTTACAAAGTACTATACATTTGTTCACAAATACACACAAAGTCGCGGGCGGTTGCTTGCAAGCTATCACGTGATTAGTCAACCTGCAAACGGAATAATCAGAAATACCAGTTTTATTGATTTATACTCAGTAAAACTGGGAGCGAGAGAAACCGTCAAAATCTTTACATATATCTATATCTATACTAGGGTAGTTCATTTCCGCAAACATTTTTTTTTTCGTTTCTCATGCAAAATATTAATCTACATATAGAAAAAAAAATCTCACCAAGTTTGAGCTCTTAATATTAATTCTAAGTACTTACAATTTAAATTTAAAGTTTTACCATTCAAAATGCATGTAAAAAAATCTTTTTTTTTTCAAATTTCTAATGCTTACCCGGCTTTTACAATATTGCAAATCGGTTTGATGGAACTTGTGGGGAATTTCTCGCTCTTTAAAATAGTGTTAGTGTTTTTTTGTGTAACTCGCACTGGTTCACCAGTAGGAGTCGTCAAAGTACCTATAGCCTATAACCATTCTCGATGAATGAGCTATCTAACACTAAAAGAATTGTTCAAATCGGACCAGTAATTCCTGAGATTAACGCGTTCAAGCAAACAAACTTTAAAACTAAAATTATCTATACTAATATTATAAAGAGGTAAAGTTTATGAGTTTGTGGGTTTGTGGGTTTGTGAGTTTGTGACGTTGTAAGGGGTAATCTCAGGAGTTACTGGTCCGATTTGAATAATTCTTTCAGTGTTATATAGCTCATTCATCGAGAATGGTTATAGGCTATATATCATCACGCTAAGGCCAATAAGAGCGGAGCACAGATGAAAAATGTTTCAAAATCGAGATGTTTTTTTTTCTTTTTGAGAGCTTCTGCTGTGTGTCAGCGTTAGCCCAGAGTAGTAACTATTACTATGCGGACGAAGTCGCGGGCAGGGGCTATAATCTATATACTAATATTATAAAGAACTAAAGTTTGTGAGTTTGTGACGTTGTAGGGGGTAATCTCAGGAACTACTAAACCGATTTTGAAAATTCTTTTTCCAATAGAAAGCCACGTTATTTGTGAGTGTCATAAGCTATATATCATCACGCTAAGGGCAATAAGAGCGGAGCAACAATGAAAAATATTTTAAAATCGGGGCTTTTTTTCCTTTTGAGTACTTCCGCTGCGTCTTAGACCAAAATAATTATTCCACGCGTACAAAGTCGCGGGCAGAAGAAGATTAACTAATTACATTATCTATAATCTATACTAATATTATAAAGAGGTAAAGTTTGTGAGGTTGTAGGGGGTATCTGGGGAGTCGGAGAAAAATGGTCGAACGAAAACGTGTCTTACGTAAATTTTATTCGTACTAACTATAACAGACAGATTAGCTAAAAATTTAAACTATATTTCATCTCCCTATGCTACTTAAAAAAAAAAAAAACAAATAACCTTCCTTCGTCGACCCGTATAATGTACAGTACGTTATAATTGAGCTACGGCTACATGACATTCCTATGCGTAATTGTCAATCAGTTGAATTAGAAATGTGTAAAACGGAACTGTCACTTATATGTTGTTGCATTTATTTTCTTGTAAAAAAAATGTTTGCTAAACAAAGGTGACAAGATTTTTTCCAAAAACATAAACCTAGATAATAGTTACATTGCATTGTAGAAAATGAATCTCAATTAGAGTTCTATCAGTGCGTGTGTTGTTTCGATATTTGATAAATTTAGTTTTCTGAATATTATTGAGTCTCGAAGTAGGCTTTACGCGAATAGTGAACGGGCACGAAGTTGAGTGGCACAGGAGCAACCCAGGGGGTAATGGGAAGATATTTATGGGCAATATATGTAGGTTAGTTTTTATCATAATTGGACTCAATAGGTGATGCTCCGAACGGGTTCTAGGCTTCTTTTAAAAGATTTTCAACATACAAACTGGGAATATGTATGTAAGCGTGAGTCCCTGAATAGTATTTAATTGACAGTTGGACGCGGTATATGTAGCCGCAATCGGCTTCTTAGGATTAAAAAAAAATTACGTATAAAAATACAATTGAAACAGCTAATAACCGATTTTGGTGCAGAAGAAGTTGCAGGGGCCATCTAGTAACTTACTAAACGATTTAGTTCTTCAGCTTCATACCTTTATCTCACTTAAGTACAATGTACAATGAGTCGGCACAATATGATTTCATTTTTCACTTTCCCCTGTCAGATGTAACTCAGTATCCACATCTTTATACACATTCCATTCATACACTTTGCGATGTGCCTTCACCCCTATATCCATCCTATATACTTAAAACATTTTCGGTTACATGACTTCCATCTCTCCTCATAATATGCCCGTACCAAGCTAACCAATTACTTCTCAACTTCTCTATCACTGGTGCTATTTTCGAACTTCCTCTGATATACTCATTCTTAATCTTTTAGTTACACCACACATCCACCTTAACATTCGCATTTCTGCCACAAGTAATTTTTCCTCACCCATCTCTTTAGTAGCCCAGCATTCAGATTCATGTAACCTGACTGTTTTTATAATAGTTTTATACGAAATATCTTAATTTATTGGTTAGAATATATAAAACGGCTATTCCTAATAAGTTTATTAAGGCAGAGAGAGTAGTGCAGAGAGTGGAATGAAGCGTTGAAGCGTATCGCTTCTTAAACTTTCCTGCTACTCCAAGCATTTACGCTGCAATACTAAAAACCCGGCATTGGTATTATGAATCTATATAACGCTAATAACTTCATCTCTCTTTATTCTAACGGAATCCTTGGTGGGTGCATGACTCTAAAATCGCATTTTACATATAGAGTACAGCCAGACAAGAGACATATACGGTAATTTGCATCCAGAAAACAATACCATTCCCAAAGAGCTGGTGAAATCTGAATTAATACATTCATGAATATAAAGCGATTATGGGTTAGTTGGTAGCGTGTTCGGGTATAGCGTCCATGGATGTAGGTTCGAATCCTTGCAACTGAGTTGAGGCTTGCGATGAACTAACTTTTTAACTACCACCCTCGAGTTGAAAATCTGTCGCTAAGCAACTGTTGGTGTGTTCCGGCAGCTGCAGTTGCGAGCCAGTGCCCTCTAGGTTAAGCGTCTTTACCATTTTAGATCACCTCATCATTTAACAAAGAGATGAAATCGTGAAGATACTTTAGAAGGTGGTAGAGCCACGCTGTAGCTATTACTAGTTTCATCATGAATGGGTCGGCTCGCCCGCGGAAGTACCACCCTCTCACAGAACACCGACGTGAAGTAACAGTGCTTGCATTGTTGCGTTTCGTTCGGTCAGTAAGAGCGCCGGAGGCCCACTCCCTTTCCCTCTTTCCCTTCCCCTTTCTCCTTTCCCTACCCCTCCCCCATACACTGGCTGGCCACGCACTTGCGACTCCCCTGGTGTTGCTAGTGTCTATGGACGGTGGTGATCACTTAACATCAGTTGACCCACATGTTCGTTTGCCTCCTTGTGACATAAAAAACAAATCGCGGTCAAATGCTTAAACCTATAGCGTGTTATTACAAACAAGTTAAATACGTATTAAATACTTGGTTTAAAAAAGTTTCCTAATAAATGCACCGCGCTCGCCCGAGGCAAGTTCGCGTTATCCTTTTTCGCAAGTCAAACCTAACGTAACCAAAGCGAGACAAAAGAGCAAGATGGCGAATATTCAGCGACCGCGGTGCATTTAATATGAGACCTTTTTAAAGCCAGGGTTCAATACGTATTTAACTTTTTTGTAATAACACCGTTAAAGTTACGCAATCCATAAAAACTTTATACAGAAAACAATACACACTAACCATCTGGCAATCTATCTTACTATTCGTTACTCATTATAACGGAAAAAATGTGGCGCGGAGATAAAAAAAAAAATGCTTCAAAACGTATGTTTGTTTAAATAGAATAAAACTCGATAAGTAATGTTTATTTAAAAAAAGATATCTATGGCTTTACGGTCCTGACTTTTGAGTTATTGAAGTATTAAAAAAAAATTGTAATAAGGAGTTGTGGGTAGGTATCGGGCATGCATGCACGCACGCACGCGCATCGCGACGGCTGCTTGTTTTATTATCTTGCTGCACTTATGGGCGACACGTGTGACGCGACCGTTTTACAATACGCACTCTGATCGGAAATATAATTATGTTTCAAATTGTTTAAACACATTAACAATAATTGTTTTCTCGTCTTCTTTTTGCTGTCGAATGTTATCCGTCTCTATTTCTAGAAGTAATACTTTTATTTCATTTCTTTTCGTTTCTTCTTTTGTTTCTAACCAGCTTTTGTTCACGGCTTCACCCCTGCTATGATTATTTAATACCCAGATCTCAAAATGGCAAATCTTGTTTTTATTGAAGTTATTTCTTTTGGCGCGTTAGTGAAAAATGATGAGAGTATTTTTTTACGATGCGCGCGCGCACCGTCACGAAAAACCAACACCCTGAAGTTAGCTACAGTCAACATTTTCTTTCTTTGTATTTATTGTTTGTATTTCTTTGTATTAAAACTTTCAATGTATTAAATACCTTTTTTCTATTGTTAACTTAACCTTTATAAGTTTGGACAGTCGAGAGATTAATATAGCAACTACTGTGTAGGTGGAGGATGAAGAAAGGTATTTATTACCTCTTATTAATATGAGTGTAGGTAAAAACGATGTACATATATAATGTATTATTACATTGTCATATAAATAAATGTATTATTGCAAGTATACGGTTACATAAAGTTCTTTAGCGAAAGTCACGAAATTAAAAAAAAAAACTTTTTTTTAAACCATTCTAACCTAATGTAGCTAATTCGGAAGCCGAGGGGTTAATATAGGTTTAATGTATCCATCGGAAACGGAACATTTTTTCCAAATGAGATGAATCCTATATCATTTTTTAGGCCTCTGACAACGTGTATTCATGATATACGGTTGTGTAATTAAGGCGTGAATGCGTAACAAATAAACAAGTCACATTTAGTTCATTAATTCACATAATTAAATAATCATATATTAGCACTAGCTGATAGTCGTAACTTCGTCTGCGTTTTTTTTTTCGTAAGCACGCTCGCCCCACCTCACCATGACTGGTCATAGAACGCCATATCGTTGGACGCGCAGATATTATAACAGTAGTAGTTTCTTAAAACTTTAATATTAAACTAAGATATCGTTATATATTTTGAAATAAAAAACAAGAGCCTAAAAAGTAAAAAAAAAATCCATTTCTGTCGAACAGTTTTTGCATGATACGCACAAAACGACAGACCTGTGTCATTTTATTTATATATACTATCAAAATTAAAATACTCTGGTAAAATTACTAGACTAAAATTAAACTTACCCGCTCTTCTTTGTAATTAACCTGCGTCGTCATTCGAATTACAGTAACTTTTGATAGAGTGAACCGATTTTAATGAAACAAAGATGAAATATCACTCGATTACGTTTTATCATTAACCGTGTACAAACAGACAGACAGACATTTCTGAAAATGAGTTTAATGTATATAACTACTTATAGTCATTTGGAATATTTTTTTTAACAAAAATCTAAAAGTTCCAATATGTTAATTTTACATTTTTAAATTATGTATGGGTAGGTTATATTATTTTAATATTTATTCTAGCAGTTGCCCGCGACTTCGTCTGTGTTTTTGCCTTTAGAAATAATGATACCATAATCTCTTATCCAAAAAAAAAAGAAACTGTTCTAGCGGGATTGGTAAAATTCATATTTACGCGAACCAAGCCGAGAGTGTAACCTAGTACCTTTATAGAGAGAGACGAACTTCTTAGCCTTCCATGGATTCACCGTGCGGGTGCCGGGTCCATCGTGTGGCAGAGTGAGAAACTCAGAGCAGTTCCCAGGACTTGCGACCCAGGTGTAGGTTTAAGGAGGCCCACCTTCACTGCTCGAGTTTCCCGCCCTGTCTAGCCAAATTTGGTAGGAACCTGTTAGTGCAGCCTTTGATACTCGTTCTAAAATAGAACTTACTGCAGTTCTCGACAGGCCAAGGTCCTTCAGAAGGTTGTAGAGAGATGTTGTTGTAGCCTGTGCCTTATTGTGATGTATAAACTATGTTTTATCTAAATCCGTCCTCACAAACTCTCTCATTTGCTTTCTACCTACTCTAATACGGTTTAGTGCCCTGACCAGCGATGGGCGTATTCCTCACTAGTATTATAAACAGGAATATAAGTTAGTTTGTTACGCTTTCACATCTTAACAACTGATCAATATAACATTTTGAATACACGTTTTCAGGGGTACAAAAGAGACATAGGGTACCTAGCTTTCGTTCAGAAAAAGTACTGCTCCCGAAGAATAGGACAAATCTATATTAATGCAAGTGAAGTCGCAAGCATAAACTAGTAATAAATAAATGAAAATTAGTGAAGAAGCATAATAAAACCATAGCATGATATGTATATATGTTTGTTGGTTTATATGTATTATCCGTCAACTGCACTTGAGTCAGTCATCCTAGATTTGCTTGTCACCATCCTATGTATTATGGCATATAAAAAAATGTGTGTGTACTTACATACACGCGTTAGAAGTTATACTTCTTTGGCGTAACAAGATAAAAATCTTTTCAAAAATTTTAACTTTCGCCTTATTCTATGTTTGTAGAAAAAACGACACTAACAATAGAAAAAAGGTATTTAATACATTGAAAGTTTAAATACAAAGAAATACAAACAACAAATACAAAGAAACAAAATGTTGACTATAGCTAACTTCAGGGTGTCGGTTTTTCGTGACGGTGTGCGCTCGCATCGTAAAAATTTACTCTCATCATTTTCCCCTAACGCGCCAAAAGAAATATAACTTCAAAAAAGGCGTGGCAGTCATAAGGGCTGCCGACAGAAGTAAGAACTCAAAACAATTGAAATTAAACTGTGTTATCTTTTTAATTTTTAAATGAATTATTATAGTGTGAGTTATTTATTTTTCATAATTTGTACATTAGAATTATTATCATTAGTCTCTCATTCATATCTAACAATAATTATGTACTTTTTTATAGAGTTTATAAATTCATGAAACATATGATGGCTACACAATCTCAATACAAAATCTCAATATTTAATGTACACAGGCTTGAGACACATTATACTGTGTCGCTAGTATGACGCAAGCCGCGCAATCGCAATACATGACCGACCATGCTTACTAGCATGTCATGATGTGAGATTAAAAATGTACCTCCTATCAAAAAAATACCGCACTACGCGCCTAATGAAGTTTCCACTTCAAAAATGTAATTTAGAAATATAGATCGTCTATCGAGTGCCGACCAGTATTTAAAACAAGCGACAGTCGCGCCAAAACTGTTCATGTAAGTACGTCTTCCCAGTATTTCGTAATTAGCTTCAATTTTTAACACCCATGACCCAAAAATACGTATGAAGACGATTGTTACAATAACTTGCTTAAAATGTAAATGATTTATCACTTTATTATTATTTCATGTATAATCTAGGACAAGAGATGAGCACAAGAAATGCTTACACTTGTTGTACCGGCAGCGGTTCTCAAACTGAAGCGTTTGGAAGGAAAGTTTTTGTGAAATTTCATTACATAGTATAAAACAAAGTCCCCTACCGCGTTTGTCTGTCTGTCTGTTCGCGATAAACTCGGAAACTACTGAACGGATTTTCGAGCGGTTTTCACCAGTGGATAATGTGATTCATGAGGAACGTTTTGGTATATAATTTGTCAAGGATTTTTTTATAATCAGGGCGAGACAACGTCTGTCGGGCCCGCTAGTTTATATATAAAACTAGATGATAATCGCATGCTTCGGTGTGCATATTTAAAAAAAATACAAAAAGTATAATAAATGGAATCGAAATAAATCATCTACGACAACTTTGAAATCAAACGGCTGTAGTCCTACGCCGATACGTCAAGTAGTCTCAAAAAACTTCTAGTTACATTGTTTTTGACTACTGCCACTATCTTATATTAAAAAAAATGTCTCCAAACATCTAAAGGAATATTTCGGCAACTGCATTACAGTACAAGTAATTTTTTTAACGCTAAAGTTTTCCCAGCAAAAATCAAACAAAAGTAAGATTTTTTTATTATTTTTTAACCCACTTTCCGTTTTCGCCAGTTTGTTTGTATACACGTGATTTTTTCCAGAAAACAGGTGATAAATTTTGTGACTTATATTAGAGTAATCTATATACATATCAGTTTCTAAAATATAAAGTATTAAGGTATAGTTTTAATATACTAATTTATACATATAATGTTATATTAATTGTGAAACGTTCACAAAGCTGACTTTTCAAACTAATTTTACAGAAACTTGCAGACTTGAAAAGAATATTTAAATTGTGTTTGAAATAAGTAACCATCTCTGCCATATATTGTTCTGCAGCACTCAAATACTTATGTGTGACTCGAAGGAAGTAATTCGCAATAAGTATTAAAATAATTTTACACTATATGGAATTTTCGTGGTTTTGAAACAAGTTTATCGTATTTACTATATCAAGTATCCAAATATAATTAAAGAACTCAATTCGACTTAGGAGTTCACGTATAACGACGAAACAAGTAAAGGAGTATGTCTCATGTATATTACAATAAAAAGTTTATTTAGCAAATAGTTGAGAAACTGTGATCGTCGCGGTGGTACACCAAATTAACACACTCGTGCGCATCACATGTGCCCAATCGCGGGCCGCTTTGGAATAATAATTATAGATTCCTAAATTAAAATTTATATTAAATACTATATGGAAATATGTATGTGTGTATAAACTAGCTATTCCCGCGACTTCGTTCGCGTGGAATAATTACTTTGGGCTAACGCTAACACGCAGCGAGAGATTTGAAAAGGAAAAACAAACGATTATGAAAGATTCTTCATTGGTGCTCCGCTCCTATTGATCTTAGCGTGATATATAGCCTTCCTCGATAAATGAGCTATCTAACACTGAAAGAATAGCGCGTTCAACCAAACAAACAAACCCTCCAGCTTTGTAATATTAGTATAGATAAGGTCACACTGTGTTACATCAAACGAAGGTATATAGCGCTTCTAATATAGGCTTGGCCTAGTTCAAAGGCTAGGATAGATTACTATATAACAATATATCGTATATAGTAAAATAAACCTCATGTTATTATTATCATACCTGATTTACTATAGTATTGTAAAAGAGGAAGCTAAAATCTACAAAAACAATAAAGTTAACATCATGATGATGCATGAAAATCCGTTCAGTATTTTTTTTTTTATTTGGTCCACAAACCAGACGTCACACAAACAATCAATTACATTAGCTAACATACATTAAAAACAAATCTGGGTGAGAGTTCTAAAATAGTGAACCCAGCTTACTTTCAAAATTACCATGCTTAGAAACATAGTTTATCGCGAACAAACAGACACACAGACGTGGCAGAGGACTTTGTTTTATAATATCTAGTGATTATATTAGCCGGTAACTACTTGTTTACAATACATATCACTTATTAGCCGGTAACTACTTGTTTACAATACATAAGTAATTACTAACCTAACTGAGCAAATTCACATCAACAATATATAGGTATCAATATTTGCATGAGGACTGTCGATATATAAGCGCATACATTTGGAGTATAAAATAAAATTGAATAAAAGTATATCCAAAAGCCAATAACTCTAAAATGATCATCTTTAAATCAAGCCTTTTTAACATGGGGCCGAAGCTTGTATCTCTAAAAACTAAATAACTTTTTTAACTGCATAGAAACCTATTTCTTGTGGTTCATGTTCGTATCTTTACTAAAATAATTTGATTGCAAAATCTCTATTTTGTATTCACAGATATCATACTTAAATAATATTACCTTTTATCTCACTAGAATTACGTGGAATCTAAATTCCATGTTACACTTCCATGTTAAAATCCATCATATCGTTTAAGTTACAGAGCTTAACCATGGACAGATATTGATACCGCATACATCGACGTAGGTTCCAGCTTTAACGAATGAGCTTGCACTTTCGGTGATGAAGAACTTTATGATGAAACCATACCATATGACAGGGCTTTTCATATACTCGCTAAGCTCGCTACCACCTTTAAGATGAAAATGTATCACCAAGCACCTACCTCTGTGTTTCGGCAGCTGCATTTGAGAACCAGGCGCTCTCTAGGTTTAACGTGTTTACCATCTTGGACCATATCGCTATTAAGCATCATGTGACGTTGCGTTCAAACGTTAAAAACTATAAAATATAAGATAAGCTTAAAAAAGACACATTATGTCCTGTAACTTAAAGTGTTGAGTATACGTTTGGGTAGCTACTAGTTCAGATATGTCAGAGTAGATAGGTAGAGCCTATAGAGCAGATGGCATCGTCCTCCATTTGTATGTATTTTCACAACATGACTGGCACTATGAAATGAAACGACGACTTCTTCGATTCTTGTTCTTTTTAATAATGCTTTTACAATAATCTCAGAGACAACGCTCTCAGAGACAATAATTATCACTTAACGACAATAACGGTAGATCTCACGATCTCAGAAACAATAATGAATAATGAATCTTGCACAACCTCGTACAAGCACTTATAAAGGAATCGCCTTCCTTCACCTACCGACAACCCAAGTGAAGGAAGTCTTAGTTTAACGAAGTACTAAATCTACGATTTTGTACATAGTTACACTTTATGTTCGCTAATAATTCTAATTATAAATAAATAACAATTTTAACATCATACATTGAATAATTACGTTATCATTAATTATCTTAAAATAATTCACCGTTGTAACAACCGAGTACTTTACAAATCCTTATTTGCCATAAAACTCATTTTAGATCGACAATTATTCTAGTAATTACAAAGTAATATTAATAACATAGTACAATGCCAATAAGTTTTAATTACATTGTTATTCATTTTAAATAGCAACTTTTCTATTCTATCTCGACTGCACATAGACTGTATTTCCGGTTTTAATAAATAACAAAAGGTTCCAAATGTTACTTAAATCTAGAATATTTCTATTACAATTTCACAGGTCCGATTTTAATTATCGTGACACTAATTTAGGTCTGCCTTAAATCAAGAATCAAATCAAGTTAGAAATATTATCGTATGACGCACATTTTCTTAAGATGGTGTCACGCGTCGAGTGTGGCGTGACACCGGTTTATTTAGCGACTTCTATCAGTGCTTATGTGAATAAACATGTGGAATTCTTAGAAGTTATGAACAGTTTAATCTAATCTAAATTACTCAATAATTTAGAACAAATCACATTAACCATAATCAAATAGAAGAGCATTAACAATACCTTGCCAGTATTGATTAACATAGAACATAATAGATGGCGCTGTTAACAAACACCTGTGAAATTCAAATCTTCGTAAGATTCTGTAATAAGATATGCGTTACTTATTTATGTGTTAATTTCGACTGCTGAATGCTGCAACCGCTGGATGCTCCCACTATGACAGATACATCCGAAAAAATCTATTCAATTTAGGTTTTAAATATTAAAATTACATTAAATGATATATTAATGTATGATTTTGTAACAACCTGTCAATTGGCAATTTGTCACGCTGGCAATTGATATGACCACGCTTTACTGATAATAATAATTCAATAATTACAAAAGTATTATTTTTTAATAAGCTGAAAGTCACACTGGCCATGACCATTTGACCATGTTTTACTAACAATTCAAAAATTACAAAAGTATTTATGTTTTTTAAATTGACGTAAACCAAGTTTTAAATAATAAAAACAGTAAATAAAAAAATCATAAAGACAAATATATAACCTTATTTGAAGTCTGTTAAAAATGAATGCAGGCCGGGAGTGGATCTCCGCAGCAATAGGTACCAAAGTGTGCGCACGCGCACATGTGGACAAGTCAGAAATAAATATAATAATGGTAGCAGAGTAATTGTGCCACACGCCTTTCGGCATCTGCATCGGAAAAAAAATACCAAGATTATAAATAAACTTTCTTTGAAAGTTGGATAGATTATATTTTTTTTACCTTTCACTGATATTTACGTATAGATAGAAACCAAATGTTCTAAAAGGGATCATTGTTGTAGTCAATGGCTTTCCGTCATCGCAGCGTGTAATGTAATTTCTGGAACACTTTACTGTTTTACGTGTAAACCTAATAGTGTGATAGAACTCCACTTGATTATGCACTCCTGGTACTTAATTATCGCTGGCCACTTAATTATTATAAGATAGATTGCAGAATAACTACTTGGATAGTATTTAGATATTCTTAAAAAAAAGACATCGATAAAAAAAATACTTGAAGTCCTAATTTAAATATAAAAATAAGGATATCAATACATTTTTTTTTTTTTATTGTAGCTCGGCAAAGTGACTGTACTGTGCCTGATGGTAAGCACAGTACAACCCAAAAACAATGTCGACCGCCGAAAGACATACTATCCATCGCCGGTCGCCGCTGTCATGCCGGCCTGAAAGCGTCCCAGTTAGGCACAGCCGCCCCCCCCCCCCCCTGGTTGCTGGATATACACCGGCTGATCCCGGAACGCGACACGCCCAAACGTGCCACTATGGCGGGTGTTCCACCTGGTGTACGGTGGTCGCGATCCAGTCGGGTACAGACACCCTACCACCCCGCAAAATACATACATATATACTAGCTGTGTCCACGACTTCAACCACGTAGAATAATATGTATAAAAGTAATGATTTACAAATTCAAAGGTACACAAGTGTTTTAGAACTCAACATACACGATTTAACCTGGCCTTACCCGTTGTAAACGTATCTGTTCTCCAAGAAGCAGCGTGGTATTACAGCGCCTAGTCGTTGCTCACACTCTGAATATAGCTGATCCTCGGGACACGGCGTGGTACCCAAAACTACAGTCAGCCGTGACTCAGACACGTGGTTATTTTTATTTTAATCACCATAGAACTCGTCGAAACTATGAATTTAACCTAACAAATGAGTCGTTTACTACCGAATTTTAAAGGTAAGTAAATTGCTCTAATGGTCTTATTTGGTAGCGATTGTCAGCAAACCGTCTAACCTAATCTCCTCTCAGAAATACCTGTCATTTTACTACTAGATATTTATCCCTCAAGCAAACTGCAATGCAATATAGTCCGAAGGTTAAAGTTTAGTAGCAATCAAATGAATAACAGCCTAGTTGTTCAAGAGCGAATTGTCATCAATTATCATTCATCATTGAGGGCAGTAATTTAATAGATATAATATTGTGCTAAATCGCAGATACATTCTTCATAATCTAACAACTATAAAAATAGTAGCAAGCACCACATAATGAATAATCCTATTGCCTTAATTTATTTTTATACGTGACGCTAACAAAAAACGTAACGTGATCAAATTCATTAAAGTTTTAAATCAAAATAAATCAAAGAGACATAAAAATAACTTTGCGCATGTTATGCTAAAATTATTTATGTTCGTCTCTTAATGCTTCAGATAGTCTAAAACTATTAAACACTACAAGACGTTACGTCCTGTAACTAAGACTTTTTAACATAGCATTGTAAAGTAACTTAAAAAATAATTCCTTACACCTTAATCTAATCACGAAGTTTCGTTTATTTTTACAAACGTATAAGAGTTACTGATAGTATTGGTCGAGTTTTAGTAAATAAGCATATAAAATCGTAAACTACAATAGATTATAAAAATAAACATAACTAAAACAAGATCTAAATAACAAAAACTGTTTTCCAAACGCTATGTTCTGTGTTTATCAAACTAACAAAAGAATAGATGCGGATCTCCATATGTCGAAGAAGATGGCGAAAAAATACACTCTACTGTCACAACCTTATTGCACGTTCCAAGATTTCTATAAACGAACCGTGACTCAGGTTAAAAAAATCGATTTTCTCACGTGCCTCGTATGACAACGTAATCATTGCCACATGTCCGACCATTACTCATCCCCGTTTTAAAAAAAACCACTGAAACACTCTCGAAAAACATTATAAACCCCTAACTTTCCATTTCGAATCGAAATGACACTTTTTCGTTATAAAAAAGCATATAAATGGAATGTTAACCCATTCGTAGACATGTGCGATGAAAAAAAAAACAATTTTTTGTTTTCAATATTTTCGGTTTTTTTTTTTTGTAAAGTTCAGTAACCAGAGCGAGATTAAAAAATGTAGTTATTTTAGATTTTTTTGTCGGTTCAGTGGTTTTGTAGTTGAGTTATAATTAAGAGCCACATGTCAGTAAGCTATTAGTGATGGCCTCGGGTCGATTTCGTTGTCGATAATTATTTATTATAAACGACCGATTACTGCACACTGAGCTATTGTCAAGATTTTAGTGTGACATGTAGTGAATTATTTTTCATTCATTATCTTGCATCATTCAATAATAAATTGTATAACATCGGTAGCATCTTGTATATGGCTTAATTATTGAGCACAAATATACATGACCTTTGACATATCACAAAAACTCGCTGATAAGTTCTAACAAGGAGATCAATATCTTGTTGGAATTTTGAGCTTATTATAAGGTGTTTTGTACTTTGTACTACTCACTTTGGTGATGCAGTAAAAATGTGTATAAATAGAATGATAAAGGTCGGCTGTTATGCGTGCATCACACAAAAACTATTAAATATTTTTTATATACATTTTTACTTTTACGGCTCAGACGCTTAAACTTATCTAAAAAAAAGAATTATCATGTTATGTTAGTCTAATACAAAGTTACTAAAGTTTTTAGAAGTTACCATTTTTATAAGGACTAAGAGTTTAGCAATGTGTAAAGTAGAACAAGCGGTGTGGTGTGCATGCACAAGAGATGGTAAGTAAAACGACTAACATTGGTTAAAAATAAATTTTGTAAGCGACATATACTTATATTTGTTTTCATTTTTTTGTTTTTCCTCTTTACATAAAATATATTGTCAAAATAATTAAAAACGCCGACGAAGTTGTGGGTATTAGCTAGTACAGCATAAAATAGCGACCAACTGTCAATAAGATAACAAGGCTTTGCAAATTAATAATTATACAGTATTCTTCTTTTTAATATCGGTGTACATGATTTTTATTGGATAAAACCATACATTGTAAAAAATTGATTTTTGGCTATCCTGTTTCAGGATGACATGGTATAACAAGTTAAGATGTAGTAAATATTCTCAAATACTGCATTCGTCGATGTAGATGCGAACCATACGAAAACTTTCACTTTTCGATTGAAGAATATATAATTATGAAACCATAATCTGCTAAGGCATTTTATATATAGCCTCTTAGTTAACTACCACTCTCAAGTATATCACTAAGAATTGTACATTTCACTTGAGAATAAGTTACAGATTTAGCTTATTGTGATAAGCAACAAGTGAATTTGTAATGAAACCTTAAACTTATAAAGCATACAATTCCACATCCCGGGATGCATAAGGACATATTTTCGCTAATATAATAAATGCTAAGGTAAGTATGTTTGCTTGTTACGCTTTCTCACCTTAAAACTCAATCGATATTTATTTAATATTGCATACATTTTTAGGGGTACAGAAAAGAACATAGATAAAGAAGAAGAAAGAAGGATAAGTCAAATCCACATTAAATCGTGCGAAGTCTGGAGCAAAAGCTAATTAGTAAATAATCTGTATTTAACAGACTTATAACTACCCCACTTGATAAATACCTCATTTATTTCAACATTGTCAATAAGTATATTTTAGTTTCGCATTTAGTTACTAGTTGTTTTGTTCATGGTAGTCAAAAATGAAACCTGGTATACGGATGAAATATATGGATAACTAACAAATGCTCGTGACTTATTCTGCGGTTGTGTTTTAATAAACAATGTCATAAATTATCCTCAAGTAGCTCTAACTGTGCAAACACCGGATAGCGGTCTGGTGGCATGACTATTCCAAAATTATTTGATACTTCTCTTTATATTTAAGCCAATTTAAGTAGTATATTCATACATTATTGTTTATGTGTTATTTTATTCAAAAACCATTCATTCGTTTCTACATGAAAGAGTAATGTAATATGTTTTATATGTATGTTACAGTGTACGTGCCGCTAATTTATGTGATATTTATTAGTTTTTGTAAACCCTAAATACCCCCGATTCTACTCCATGGATCATATCATATTAGCAATAAAGCCGCCCTTTGTACTAATCACATAATTTGAAATGTTTTATAGCGTGTGTGTATAATGGCGTACAATAAAGATTAAATAAAAAAATCATCTTCAAACACGTATCCATACTCACAAACTTTCTCATAATATTAACAGTATATAAGAAAATATCAAAAATATCCTAGACATATTGTTGTTTATCGATTTAGTGTATTTACTAGTAAGTACCATTTATCGATAAAAATATAATTATGACAAACGACTCAGTAAACCGATTATAAGATTGATCGATAAATTTATATTAAGGTGACATCTCTATTGCACTTGTTCACGTCATAAATCATGACAGCGCACGCTAGCAACCGCCCTGGTCTATCGATATTACAACACGGTTTTGTAATTTCACTATAACTATTAAATATTTATTTAATTATTACATTAATGTTTTAAAAATATTAGTGAGTTTGTTCGCATGTGTGGTGCATTATTTTTAAGGTGTCTGTCTGAAAAGCGCCAATTGCGAAGTGCTTAATAATAATAACAATAAAACTTTATTTCAAATAATCATGTAGATATCTGATCGAAGAAAGCGTTACTTTGGGGAAATCCATCATTAAATATTATAATGGAGTCACTTTGCACTTCCGCCTGGAATTGATTGACTGGTACCAAGGCGAAATAAAAGACTGGCATAATGTAAACACTAGAAACAATAACAAACTGGCAACTCCATGTTTCAGCCTCATTAACACCAGTAACAGTTTTTTAGGTGTTAGATTTTATAACAAAGTCCCAAAACACATTACCGATTTCCCAGATAGTAAGTTCAAGTGTTATGTCAAGCGGGTGTTAATACATAAAGGCAATTACAGGGTGGATGAATATGTGAACGATGGCGAGGTCTGGAAGTGACGCCTCTCTCTGTGCAACCACCAAAAACGAATGTAACTTTATATGTCGTTATGTTTTAATAATCAAAAAATATGTTATGTATTATGAATAGATAAACCAGATCGAGTTTCTTGCCGGTTCTTCTCGATGACTGGGTTGTTTTCCGAACCGGTGGTAGTATTGACGTTCATAAGTGCCTTATTAGGGCCTAAACTGAATAAAGTATTTTTAATTTGATTTGAGATTTAACTTTTTCACAACGCAAACATACAATCAAACGTTTTTTACCGTACACATTTTTAACCACCTTGTAGGTGGTATAGCCACGCTGAAGCTATTACTGGTTTCAGTATGAATGGGTCGGCTCGCCCGAGGTCACCCGACCCACAGAAACACCGACGTCAAGTAACAGTGTTTGCATTATTCGTGTCGTTCGGTCAGTCAGAGCGCCGGAGGTGTACCCTCCCCTCCTCCAACCCCCCAAACACAGGCTGGCAACGTACATGCGACTCCCCTGGTGTTGCTAGTGTCTATGGACGGCGGTGATCACTTACCATCAGGTGACCCGCCTGTTCATTTGCCCCCTATAATATAAAACCAAAACAAAAAACCTAGTGTTAATATTATTTACCACTTAACATTATTATGTAATTATTTATATAATTAACTACTTACATGCTTCTACGTACGTGCAGTACAACCCGATGGCTAACAAAGTAACCATTCAGCCTACAAGCAAGTAAGCTCAGAAAACTATTAGGACTACTTCTGACTTACCTCAATATTGAGGTAGATTACTTACGCATGATGGCATGAAAGTCACGAAATATAGCTTCAGCAAACGTCACTCATAGTTAAATCATTTATACTTTGATTTTTTTTTTGTTTATTTGAACGCACTACTATCTAGAACTATCAGTTATACTATCAAAATGTTGTACCATTTAATGACCTATTTACTTAAGAAGGTTGCAAGCTATTTAACATCACGCTACGATATTTAAGTATGTAGCAATTACCATACGGATTTTGGGTCGGAAATTACTCTGAGTTCGAACGGACCGTTTGCCACAGTACGAAGCATCGAGCACCAAGAGCTGCAGAAATTAAAACCAAGGAAACATGTAGGTACCAACTAACAAGTAAATGGAACTGGTCCAGTATTCAATCACTTATTATGGCAATTTTAAACTGTAAGAGTCTTTCATGTTCAAAATGAGCCAAATCCAATTTTAGGCGTTCATAAGATTTAAAGTTTTTTTTATAAACCTTCCTATTTTAAACGTGAAAAATTTGAATGTCATAAAATGAAATTAAAAAACCTTATGAACGGCAAAATATGGACTTCGTTCACGGTGAATAAAGACTGAAAATCATAAAAAATTAAAAGTTCTCATATGAGTGATTACAATTAGATTTGGCTGATTTTGAAAATTAACGACTGATATAATTGGAACGGTTCACTTAAATCCTACATCTAGTGTTTCCAGATGCTCTGGCCTGATGGAGATAATGTCTCTATAATCGATCATATAAAAATTTTGAAATACATAAATTTGTCGTATTATTTACTTGATGTTATAGCATTGTTACATCAACCTGTAAGTTACCTACTGCAGGGTCATAGGGCTCTCCCTGAAGGAAGGTATGCGCATAATTACCATGTCAGCCCAGCGTCAGCTTTGCATAATTATTTCAAACTCCGAGAGATCCACAGTTCTAAGTTTTCCCACATATAGTAGTGATACAAGAACATTTCCCAGGTTCAGGTTTCCTTCACCGTCGGCCGATAATGTTATCAATTTACATTAGTAATAATTCAGGAACTCCCAAATATTGTTTGGTATATGCAGGTATTCAAGCCGACGGACATCGAATTAACATTCCACCACTCGACGATTATGACACAAGATCGCAAATGATAATTATAGTCGTAATTATAACATACTAGCCTCTGCCCGCGACTTCGTCCGCGTGGAATAGTTACTTTGGGCTAACGCAACACGCAACGGAAGCTTTCAAGAGGAAAAAAACCCGATTTTGAAACATTCTTCATAGGTACTCCCCTCCTATTTGTCTTAGCGTGATGATATATAGCCTATAATCTTCCTCGATAAATGCGATATATAACACTGTTTTTTTTAATCGGATCCTGAGATTACCCCTCCCCCCCCCTCTACAACGTCATAAACTTTACCTCTTTATAATATTAGTATAGATTAATCAACATATGGAAGTTGTGAGTATGAAGAGTAACATATCAGTGAGTTGTTGTTTTTTTGGCATTTTTTGACATATTAAAGATAACAACTAAACAATTTAATTTATTTTTTAATTATGACACAAATTAGTAGGTAGTATATATGGGCGCGCGACCATACTGCCACCTGGTTTAAATGTAAGTAACTAACAAATTAAATCAAAGCTTCATTACCTATAGTGCCATCTATCAGCTAATGCGGAACTCAAATGACACAGGAAATATTATTAGCTACTCTTTGTTATAAAGTAAATAAAATATAGAAAAGTAAGAACAGATTACTATGATAAGTAACGAATTAAATTAATTAAGATTTAATAAAACTTTTGGTTATGTTTAATTATAATCTAATATTTTTTTAAAATAAAAATATGATTCATTTTTGCCACAAATGTGTAAATTGTGACATTTCCGGTGTATTTTTATTGTAACGATTTCTAAATTAGCTTAATTACGATATATTCCAACTTTTAATTAAGATTAAAAATAATTGTATATTGTTATTTATTTTATATTATTTTGTAAACCGTTGATATTAATTATGTTTGTAATAAAGAAAATATGTTATTATTGACAAATAAGGTATGGCGGAGTTGAGTGAGTTACAAACGGGCAAGAAGAAGAAAATATTCTTTGAGCGATAATTGTAAAGTGACGCTGTAAAAGAAAATATAATTAATTTGATTCTCATACATAGTATCATTTTTATGATGGATTCTGGGAAGAATTCTGGCGTGACGTCGACATACACTTCGTCCTGTTGCCGATTTTAATACCACGCGAATATAGGAAAAATTTGATTGAATAAATACTATCAGATGCTACGTTCTAAGCATTTTGTATAATGCATTTTTTTTGGAGATAAAAATATATATAAATCTGGACAACATCGCCACCTCCCGTACCTTATTATATCTACAAGCTGCCCAGGTAACTGTGTAAGTACTTATATAGACCAAACATCAAAATCGGTTGAGCCCTTCAAAATTAGAAGTATTCCGAACACACACGTACAAGGGAATTTTATCTGCTATACGTATAATAAGAATGTAAATCTAACGTGTCTGTACTGTTTAGATTATTGTAAATACATTTCAATAATTTTTAGAAATGTTTGTCTGTCTGTTTGTAAAAATACTGCGTTCATGATAAAACCCTTCAGGAATAAAGCATATTTTCGAGTAGCATTTAATCTTGTTTCATTAAAATTTATACTTTTAATGACGACGCGACTTAAGCAAGAGAGAAAATAAATAAGTAAATGGACTTAACACATTTTAGATCACTTTATTAATCGCTGTTTTTTTACATAACGTTTCACGTGGATGAAGTCGCGGGCATAGGTAGTTAATCAAAAATAACTAACTTACGAGAAAATTACAATAAAACAACCATATCAGTTGTGAAAGAAATACAAACACCAGTTTTAAACAACGCTATTTTAATTTTGATCACTGAATGCTTAAGTTTTCGATAACCTAAACATTTACGACATAAACTGCACTATTAAACACAAGTCAGTTGCATCATAGTGAATCATCGGACGCTTAGCACATTTGTCGCGCATGCGCGCTCGCTTCCGACGCAACGTCCTAATTAATCATCTATATATTTATAAACTACAATGTCTTCCTGTTTGTATGTCTCAAATTCGTATAACTGAATATTGATTATCAGAATTTTCTTGTGAGTCCTACGTCCGTATAAGTTAGGCTTTCTGTTTTGTTTCGCTTTGGTTAGATTAGATTAGACTAGCGAAAAAGGATAACGCGAACTTGCCTCGGGCGCACGCGGTGCATTTAATACGAAACCTTTTTAAATTAAGTATTTAATCCGTATTTAACTATTTGTAATAAAACCGTATAGGTTTTAGCATGATTTAGGCTTAGGATTAGGCTTAATAAGGCACGCTATGCCTAGGCTGTCTGGTTTTTAAGTACAGCTGCCGGAATGGACCTATTGATGCTTGGCGACTGATTTTCAACTTGAAGGTATTAGCTAGACAGACGAACATGGAAAAAAATTATTTCATCAAGAATCTATAATATCACTATCATCAACCTGTAAGAGGCCCACTGCAGAGTTATAGGCATCTTCCCGAAGGAAGGTTTGGGCATAATCACCACGCCAGCTGACGACTATTAGTGATTTTAAACTCCCGAGAAATCCACAGTTCTTTTACCCACATACAGTGGCACTACAATAACATTTCTAAGGTTAAGGTTTCCTCTCGATGTTCTGCTTCATCGTCAGTCTATAGTTTTACAAATTGTGCGTGAAATTCCGAAAAATTGGTTAGTACATGCCGGGGATCGAACCTGCGAACATCGGATTGTTATTCCACCGGTCAAACCAGTAGACCACCACGACTTCAATATATATAATCTCATCTATTAGTTACAATGTAAACAGATATACTTTACTCGCAACAATTGTATAAAATTCGATTGTTGATTTTGAAGTTTTTGGCTGGAATCGAGACCTTCAGACGTTAGATGTAACATGCGCAATAATATATACCACTATAGGCGTACGATAACTAATGACATAGTAACTTACTTTTGGTTTGTGACATTTAATTTAATTTCAAATTCAATATCAGTTTGAATATACCAGAGTCTTGCATGTCGGTAACAGTGACTGCCTATGGACAGTAGATTCCTCTGGCTATGGACAGTAGATTCCTCGGAAGTCAACGTAGCTTTGTGATTCAATAAAAAGAGTCTGCTTTTAAGGTTATCCTGTTATATTGTGTTATATGACTACAGATACAGGTGGCGGGCTGGTGTTACTCGCGTCCGCAAGAAGTGTACCACTCATTCTCCTGCACGTACTCCCCGGGTGCTGCTAAAGAGTAGCAAATTTTTGGCCGCTGCACTGTTCCACATAAATTGAACCCCGCAGAGACTAATAGGGTAATCAATCAATCGACAATAATAAAAAATGGATACTCTATATAGCTATATGATAAAATAATAAATAAACACTACAGGTTTTTCTTATTTCTTGTACTATAACCATTAGGTTAGGTTATAGAAATGCGAAATAAAATTAGCGAATAATTGTAATGATTTCATTTAATACAACACTAATTAAGTATAATTTACAATGATCAATAAATGTATATTCGTGCAGCACGTTTGGCGCCAAAATAAACGTCATCGCCATAGACAAAATGAACAAAACAGGCGACGTTCCGTTTCTTCAAAACATTTTCAAACAGTTGCGTGTAACGGAACGCGGCTTATCTTTTTAAATTTAAACATACGCCTTCCTAAAACGCTAATGCGTAAAAAATATAATATACAATCAATAATAAAATAACAATATTCAATCAATTCCAAAAAATATGTATTTTCGTGCATGATCTTGCTTATTATTTAGAAAAAAAAATTGTACTTGACACAAAAAACTGTAGATCTGAATCGTATCTGTGGCCTTTTTACCATAGAAGTTTTTTTTGAAGCGAAACTTCTTTATCGACGTAGGGAGGAATTTTAGACCATGTAAAAACGTGTGTAACTTTTTTCGGTTACGCGCCATCTTAATTTCTGTACATTTTTCCGTTACGCGCCATGTTTATTTCTAAAGGTGCGCTCACAATGATCAGATTCCGTTTTTTTTTTTTTTTTTTTTTTTATTAATTTTTTTTCTGTAAAGTTGTAAATATAGTAGATCATTTTTCGAAAAATCATGTCATAAAGAAGTTTCACTTCTTACGTATGTACACTGATACACGCACGTATTTTTTTTTGTAATTAGTTGTTTCAAAATTAGCAAGATTACTTAAGCAGAACATAAAATTAAATAATTTGTAATAAAATTGACAAAAAATATCTAATAATTTAGGGAAAAATGGCGCCATAACTCCCTTATTGATTACATAGCGATACTAAATCGATCAACATACATTGACAATATTCATTCATAACTATTTTATAAGTATACGTACACACTTGTGATATGGTTATTTTTTATCTATTTCCAAAAATTTTAGAGAAAATGGAACCAACGTTGCCATATAAATAACCTACAAACCGTTATAAATGCTTAGAAAATGCACGAAATAAATATGTCGTTCTTATTGGAACAAAATATTATTTTACAAAATAAAATAAAAAATCCCTAATATTATATTTTGTTATTTTCTAGTGTTTCTACAACATGAACTAGTTATTTCAATATGCAGTAATTATGTGTATTATGTAAACGTTTATATGTTTCTAAAAATTTTGCCTTTTTTTAAAGAGTTTTTACACTGTTACGTTCAATTATAATAAATATTTACATTAAAAAGGTCGTTTCACATCCCCCGTGATATTTATAGTGATTATTCCCAAACGGTGATGTTGTTTTTGAAATTATACAATCTATATCGATGATCAAATACTTCCGTATTTATATAGTACGATGATGGAATAATGAGACGCCTTTCCTAAAATTTACAATACAATCTAAAATAAAAGACACATTTGGAATAATTCAAGGAAATAAAATCATGCCGACACAAAACATGGCACTCGGGCTTACAAAGAAACTTTTTACACAAATATATTTGTTTCAACCATCAGATCGTATATCACAAGAATATCATGCAAATAATGCTTGTAAAAAAATTATTTTAACAATGTTTTTTTTTGTCCAGCAAAAAGTAACTATTGAGATCTGTTTGATTGTGATTGATTAATTAATGTGTAAGTAGTTATTTTTAAATATAAGAACAAAATATGAATTCATACATTTCAACAATCAAGCTAGAAGTTAAAAAATACATACATGAGAAAAAATTATAAATGTATGAACCCATGCAACTGAACGCTTTGCGTAATATCTAATAAAATTTTCACCACTCCGTTAAGACCAATATAACTTAATTATTGTTCTTACATGTTATTACAAATGATTAAATATTTTTAAATATTGATATGGACCTTTTAAGGTATAGTTATCGTTGACTTCTTGATTACTTGCGCAATTCGTTTCATCTAAAATTCTCTAACACTTACAAACTATCTATATCACCTAACAATTAAAACCTCAGCTACCAAACTTAAAATGAAAACGTATAAAACTAAATTTAAACAAACAAAATCCTAAAGCCTATAATACTTCGAAGTATCCCGTTAAAACCGGGCCAAAGAATTAACGACAAAAAATATTTGGTTACTAAACAATTCCTCATAAAAATAACGTTTAATTATTTTTCATTAAAAAAATCCCACATTGAACACATTACACTTCTAAACACCATTCTAATAACTTGAAATAGATCTACACCCGTAATATTAATGTAAATTATTATTAATATTAATCCACACGCACAAGAATAAATCGTAATTTGAAGCAGTACGCGTTGTATGAACGAACTTAACAGTTTCAAATAGGTACGTCATACGACAATTATAAATCCCCTGTGCGTGTGAACTAACCGTAACGTTAAAAGTCCGTTATTATGAAATCGCAAAGAAAGTTTTATTGCTCTATAGTTGCTTCTATGTTTATTTATCAGATCTTTGCTCGTTCAGGGAGAGATTTTCTGCTTCATCCTTGATGTGAGATATGGTGGGGCGGTACCGATCTTCAGCGCGTGAATAATCCTCATAGGGGCTGGTTTCCCCG
Source organism: Antheraea yamamai (assembly GCA_036509395.1). Taxonomy (NCBI): domain Eukaryota; kingdom Metazoa; phylum Arthropoda; class Insecta; order Lepidoptera; family Saturniidae; genus Antheraea; species Antheraea yamamai. The sequence goes on from AP028450.1 coordinate 11,735,838, forward strand.
GAGCGGTTGCTCGATGACTCCTTGTTGGTGTAATCACCTTAATAAAGTAAGATGTTTTAATGAAAATATGTGATGTAAATATATAAGATGTATATAAATATATAAAAATATGTTTTCAGAAACGAGTTGTGCAAAAGATCACCAGTAAGTAAAAAAAATTGAGTGCGTGTAACCGTCACACGCGATTGAAGTAAAACTTCTTTGGCGTTATAAGAGTAGTTGATAGATGGCAGCACGTTCGCGCGCCCATATGTATATAATTTTATATTGCTTGTTAATTTAAAAAAAAAAAATTGATTTGTTTACAAACTATTTATTGACAATATCAAAAATATTTAAAAATCGGATAGTTCAGAAATGTGACGTCATATTGCCGTAATAGACTTCCGTTACATTATCGTCCAGTTACCTCCTAGTCGCGCCTAAAGAAGTTTTACTTCAATAATATTTTTATCTCATAGTTGTGATACTAAAAAAATATATTGCATATATACCAACGCCGATATACCAACCAACCAATTAAGAGGAATCTAACGAGAGCTTAAATTAAAGGTTAAAGGTTAAATTTTTTCAAGTGTTTAAAAAAGAGTCACAAAAAATAAATTTATACATATACATATATTAAAAAACATGACCCTCTTTCTGCGTAGTCAAGTAATATATGAATAGAAAAGCAAATATAATTTTATAGGGATAATTAATAACAGGTATAAATAGTACGTTAATAAATTCCATCAAATGAACATTCAAATTTAAATTCCAATAATACTAATCTTTAAAAACTTGATTGATAGCAACATAATTGATTTATTATTATTATTTTTTGTGTTACATTCTCTTTATGCCAGAACAATAATTAATGAGAATAATACATGAGTACTTTAAAAAATAGCGTAACCAGACCTTACCCTTGTTAGAATAATTAGATGCCTGCATCTCGTTCTTAAGCGCGTATATATTTGGTTTAATATCTTGAGCGTCGGCGCCGCTGAGATCTTCAGCCTTAACATCATGGGAAGAACTGGTGCTTCCATATCCATTCATCATTGTAGGCCTTTACAAGTAAAAAGGCTTATAAGTCTTATAATACAGAGTTTTAGTATCACTATTCTTCTCTCTATATAAAAATAATAACTAACTAACTAACATGTCAACGCACAACCTAGGCTACTGAGACTAGGACCGTGAAAATTTACTAAATAGAAATTCAATTCCTAAAGTACTGAAAATGGGGAAGAAATTTCTACATTGAAAAGTCATAATCACTTTGTGGAGTCATCTGGGTAGAGTCCATAGTCTTATTTTTGCATCTACATATATGTACTGCCAATTGGCACACAAATTTACACAGTTACATTAATATTTTATACAACATCAATTTGAAGAAGACAGTACTAATTAAGATGCGAGTGCATACCTAATGGATCGGATGGTAAAAGATGTGCCAGTAGTACACTCAAGGAGCTACCTATTTCAGAAAGTTAGCAATATGCTGCTAAAATATCAGTGACTGTTTAAGGTGGGAGGGAATTTATTACATACTTAACACATTTAATAGTATTCAGAAATGTCGTACCTGTAATCCTCATGAGAAGATGGATAATCATCTGTCTGCATCATGTGTTCTTCACCTGACATGTAGGAGAGATTGCAATCTTCCATCATACCCTAGAAACACATACACAAATTTTATTTAGATTTAGTTCCATTACAATAATTAACTTAGAAATCTACTTTTTCCTAATTTTTTAAATATTTTTCGTTATACATACAATTGATTTAGAACTAATAATAATCAATAAATTGTTAGGCAGTTCAATTTGTTATTTAAAAATATAAGTGGAAATAAACACTTGATTTGTTTATTAATTGTAGGTTCAGTGTATGACCACAACCTCACCAGATGCTAAGTGACGTTATTAAGATGATAAGATGGTAAGACTCAAAAAGTCTAGAGGGACTGGTTCTCGAGATCAGCTACCAGAGTATGGATTAAGGTATTTAACGACAAGATGGTTGCTAACCAGGCGTGCGTTAGAAAATATTCTACAAAGATGCTATAGTTTAATCACATATTTTTCTTCATCGCATTATTGGATTCCATATGTGTTCATTACGCGATGCCTGGTCATATTACCATAGTATCAAAACACCTTCATATGTTACAGTAGTCATTTGTCAGATGGTTAAAGTTTGAGGAAACACAATGAAATCGACTTATAAAATCTATTATAACTTATTATTGACATATAGGACCCCAAAGAGAATTTTAAAAGAATGTAGGTTTTAACGTTAGAAAGTTTTTTATCCAAAAAATTATCTCGTAAAAAAGAAGGAAAGCCAAAAAAAAAAATAAAAAAAAAGGGAAGGGGAAAAGAAAAAAAAAAAAAAACAAAAAAAAAAATTGTTTTTTTTTTTTTTTGAAGTTTGGGAGGATTAAAAAAAAAAAAAAAAAAAAAAAAAAAAAAAAAAAAAAAAAAAAAAAAAAAAAAAAAAAAAAAAAATAAAATAAAAAAAAAAAAAAAAAAAAAAAAAAAAAAAAAAAAAAAAAAAAAAAAAAAAAAAAAAAAAAAAAAAAAAAAAAAAAAAAAAAAACAAAATTTAAAAAAAAAAAAAAACACTAAAATAAAAAAAAAAACACTCCAAAAAAAAAAAAAAAAAACACAAAAAAATAAATTAAAAAAAAAAAATTTTTTTTTTATAAATTTTTTATTTTTTTTTTTTTTTTATAAAATAATTAAAAAAAAAAAAAAAAAAATTAATTAAAAATAAATTAAAATAAAAAATATTTTTTTTTTTTATTTTCTACTTCCGTCTGTTGAGTTTTTAATGCATGATTCTAATCTAGATATTTACTTTCCCAGACAAGCTATGAATATTCCACTTTATTGACTGCTATTTAATATATAATTTATAAAGATTCACTACCTGAAGATTTCGTTTCAGCGCTTCACTATATCCGTGGGGACTGGTTAACATCGGTGGGCTTTGGGCACCCATAAACCTGTTGAATTCAAATCAGTCGATATACATCATCTATCTATATCTCAATGGAAATAAAACAAATAAATGTATGATTACTATGATATCTTTTTTTTGCTTTAATCGAATATTAAATTAAATAAGAAAATAAAATCATACCCTGCCATCAGACCTCTTCACAAATTAAAATGGAATACCATGTAGATGAGTGTGTTATGTTGTATTGTTTAGTGTATAATTTTGAATTGAAAGTCCAATTTCAAGTGTAAAAGTGGATCGTGTAAACTCGTGTGATGGTGCATGTATGTGAAAAAGAGAGATAAAAAAATAATAATAAAAAGTAGAAAACGAGAAAATGCAAGCTTATATAAAACGATATTAGTATAAAACATCGAGTAATTACCATGCGATAAAAATGCAAAGCCCAAAAAGCGAATACACTCACCTTAGTCGCTAACATAAAGGGATTTATGCATGCATAAATTATAGTGGGATTATAAGAAGATTAAAATTGTTATATTCAACCTTACTTGGGAAGTCCAACGACGATCCTTCATTATAATATATTGCAATAATCGCTATATACATGCACAATTTATCAATATTATAAGAGACTAACGTGTTCACCAAATCCAAGAAATGTTGGAATTTTTTAAATTATATTTTATAAAATAGAAATTCTAAACGTACTTCGGAAATTACATTAGCAACATATTATGGATTAAGCTAATTTATTAAACAAGTTATGTTTATAATGTGATGTTAAAAACTATTGCAAAACAATTTGTTATAGCACTCTAAGAGTCTATTTTGTGTTGCTTGATTTTCATAAATTGTATTATTGTTCGTAGTTTAAAAATCGAGCGAGTGCGAATCGGACTCGCGCATCAAAGGTTCCGTTCCACGACACGATATATTTGTTTTGTCTATTTACCAATAATTTTCGTTTTGTTTCGTTAATTTTGGAATCATCAGAACGAGGCCGAACCACACTTAACCGGATTTTATTAAATTAAAATTTGCACTATAATCTTGTATTTGACCGTTCTGCATATTTTTGTTTTAGGTATTATTATTGCTAACATATCATTTATAGCAAAGAAAATATATATTAAAGTCCAACATATACAGTCTTTTATGAAAATGTAGGCTCAAAAAATCCATGAAATTCAAGCGAACACTTTTTTTAATATAGTCTGCATTATTATATCAAAACAATCACATTTCTCTAGTGGTACATACTAACATGACATATTTAATTAATCTAAAATTTACACAGTGAATACACTTTTACATATTTGTCAGAAACATCGATCTAATGTAATAAACTGAATATCATTACCGATGGGTTACGATTTTCAGTGTTATTTAATAATTTTCACATACAAAATTACACTACTCTTGGACGCGATCGTCCAACGACAAGAGTTTGTAGTAATTTTTGCAATAATTACAACCTGAAAAACCGGCGACAAAATTTTGTAATTCTTTTTATTTTTGAAACATACTTTATGGTTGAATATTTTGAAGTTTAAAAACGTAAATTTTGCTAGGGCTGAGGCTCTAGATAAAGGGCTAGATTCTCGTTGGACGGTCGCAACTTCGGATGCGCTGCGCCCTTACTGTGTGGGAGCGGAGTGTCCTGGTGCTGGTTCATACTTCCTGGGGCGGCCGCGGCTGAGATGTCGTCTCTTCACGAACTCTGCGTCATCCACCATCCAGAACGAGCCAAAGTCGTCCTCGTAGCGGACGAAACATTTGTGTAGAGACAGGTTCGTCCGGATAGCGTTCTAGAATGTACTTTCGTTTAGCAAAAACTCTAAAATAACCACCTGTTTATCTTACTCGAAGGATTTTGTACTTCCATCGTTATATAGAAAGATTTTATTGGTATTCAAAAATAATAAATTTGTAAATAAGTTCTTCAATAGACAGGCAACGATGGAAGCACAATAAGATCGTCGTTGAGAAAATACATTTTGATAAACGGTACCGTCATGCAGGAATCGATGGAAAAGAGAAACCTTTTAGGAAGGGCGAATGATAGGGAAGGTTAATAGGCAAGCGAGAAAAATGTTAATAACCGTTGCGCTGAAACCCACGAACACAAACAAATAACCAATCCTAAATACTTAAACAATATACAAGACTTCACATTTGTTAACGCCATAACATTTATACTAGATCATATTTGTTATGGCGTCACTCACAAAATCCATAACCAACTACACAAATAATTACAAAATTCAAATCTGAAACGAGATAAACGTTATATATACAATAAGAGTTAGATACAATGCTAGGTTAGATAGAAAATATTTAAGAGATTTAAGAGATAAAATGTACCGAAAAATGTTTAGTGTATTTGTCTGGTGTATTTTTATTGCGAAGTGTTATTTGTTGTGAATTAGTGGGTGTTGCTCATTCTTTCTCGTGGAAATGGTTTTGTAAAATGGCCCTACTCAATTAATTGTGGCCAGTTTTGAACAGCCATTTTACTATATATATCACGGAATATATTATAGATATTACGTTGTCTCTGTTAAAAAAAAATACTCCTTACCTCATATAGATAAATGTAATTATATATAGCGTGGTTAATGCTTTGACAGGCTATCTTCTCTCATTTTGAAGATTAGTTGTACGAAGAAATAATAAAGATTTAATTGTATTTGAATGTATTAATTATGAACATACCTCATCTAATTTTTATAATACTAAAGTATCGTAATAACTTTAATTCATAGAATAGAATCGCGATCACGAAAAGAGACGGTTTGGTATTAAAGAAAATCATTTTAATTCGATTTACATTCTAAAACATTACATACACAATAATAAATTTTAAAACGAAACTGTAAGACACATTAATATTAACGAAGAACATTTTCAGGTGTATTTATTTTGTTCTTATATATTCTCGGACTTCGTTAATATATACATGATGAAATTAAAACTAGTCTGTTTTATTATAATTACAAATATGAAATCAGTAGTGCCTTTGCTATACGAATTAAATTATTTTAGATGTATAGTCCTAGATATTAAATTAATAATTTTGTTGTTCGTTCCAATGTTATATATATGTACATTGCATTATTAAAATGTGAATACTGAAGTTTATTTCATTACAAGTATGTGTTAGGTATAACTAGAATTTGTACGACAATATACTGCAATATGTATTGTTTAGCTTTTAGTAAATTCTAAAATATTGTATAAGCAATCAGAATGAAAAGCTTTTGCAATAGTGTAAATATTTGTTCTGTTTTAATTTTGACACATTTTTGGGTTAAATTCTTTCATATAGGTACCCATTATGTTGTATTTACGAAGTGATTAATTAGAAAGAGAAATCATGAAATATATGTATGACAGATGCCATAGTGGAAGTGCTAAGTATTTTGGAGGAATATTTAGGAATGTATACTCGTAGTATGTGAAACGGGTTTTTGAGATACAGTTGGTGCTAAAGTGGACATTTTGGTAAAATATACTTTGGTAGTTTATGTGTTATATTGAGATCGTGTAGAGTTATAAATAGCTTATTAAGTGTTTTGTGATCTATCGAAAATGATAATCATGTGTATTTTGTATAGAAAAGAAGTGTTTTACTGGAGATCTGTGAAGTGTCATTACGAGGTAACGATAAGTAAAATATAGGTAAATCCGAGTTGAGTGTAAATCTGTTAGGAAAATAATAATATGTATATATGAGATAAATATTTTTGTGTAAGTCGTGAGCAACTTTCAGGTGATATGTGAAAGCGTGTAAGAATTTGTTAGGTAAGAAATACTCTGATGGAAGTCGTGAGTACTTTCAAAATTAGTGTGATAGTGCACTCTATACATGAAAAATTTTTAATAAAAAAATATTTAATAATAAAATATCTGTGAGGCTAGGGTAATTTATCCAGAGTGATGAAGTGTGAGTAAAGGAGGTAAATCATGTTGGAAGTATCGAGTATTTTTGTGGTGTAGTGTGTAGTCCGGTGAAGCTGTTAAGACCTTGCTAGGCTATAGCGTAGTCAGTTCGAGAGAAAGAAGTTGTGTAGTGTGTATTGGAAGTAGATCTGTGACAGTGAAGTAATTCACCCAGCGTGACGAAGTGTGAGTGTAGGAGATAAATCATGTTGGAAGCATGGAGTATTTTCGAGTAGTGTGTGTTTTATTAGAAGATCTGTGAGACTTGAGTAATTCACCCAGTGTAACGAAGTTTCAGCAGAGGAGTTTAATTGTGGTAGAAGTTTCGAGTATTTTCGACGTGTAGTTTGTATTGGAAATAGACCTGTGAGACTTGAGTAATTCATACAGCATGATAAATTGTGAGTATAGCAGATAAATTATATTGGATGTATCGAGTATTTTCGAGGTGTAATATGTGTTGGAAGTATATTTGTGAGATTCGGTTTATCTAACGTGATGAAGTGTCAGTAGAGAAGTTTAATCGTGTTGGAAGTATAAAGTATTTTCAAGGTGTAGTGTGTACTGGAAGTAAATCAGTGAGACTTGAGTAATTCATCTAGTGTGATGAAGCATGAGTATAGGAGATAGATTGTATTGGAAGTATGGAGTAATTGCAAGGTGTAGTTGTATTGGAAGTAGATCCGTGAGACTTGAGTAATTCATCCAGTGTGATAAAGCGTCTGCATAGGAGATAAATTGTATTGGAAGTATGGAGTAACTGCAAGGTGTAGTGTGTATTGGAAGTAGATCCGTGAGACTTGAGTAATTCATCCAGTGTGATGAAGCGTCTGTATAGGAGATAAATTGTATTGGAAGTATGGAGTAATTGCAAGGTGTAGTGTGTATTGGAAGTAGATCCGTGAGACTTGAGTAATTCATCCAGTGTGATAAAGCGTCTGTATAGGAGATAAATTGTATTGGAAGTATGGAGTAACTGCAAGGTGTAGTGTGTATTGGAAGTAGATCCGTGAGACTTGAGTAATTCATCCACTGTGATAAAGCGTCTGTATAGGAGATAAATTGTATTGGAAGTATGGAGTAACTGCAAGGTGTAGTGTGTATTGGAAGTAGATCCGTGAGACTTGAGTAATTCATTCAGTGTGATGAATCGTGTGTACAGGAGATAATTTGTATTGAAAGTATGGAGTAAATGCAAGGTGCAGTGTGTACTGGAAGAAGATCTGTGAGGCTCGGGCGCCGTACCCGGCGTGGTGGTGCGTGGGGGGCGCGTGGGCGGCGCGCTGCGGCCGGCGCTTGTAGAACTCCACCTCGTCGACAGTCCACACAGCGCCTTTCACGTTCTCCACGCGCATAAAGCATTTATGCAGGGACAGGTTGTGACGCACTGCGTTCTGTTGTCGTACTGTTCTATTCTTTATTCGTTCTTGGTTACGTTCGTATCATATATTCTAATCTGACCATTTACTACTTTCTTAAAATTATATATGTCGTGGTGATCATGAATGACGGCATCTTTACTATTAATCGTTATATTTACTAAGACTTATGGTATCGATAATAATATTGTTTACTCATATCTATGTATACTGTAATATAATGCTCAATATGCATTCCATATTTTAAAAGCATCAGTGTATAAGTCAATAGTATAGAACAAACGTCAATAGTATGGTTTCGATAATCACACCGGCATATAAAAGTCAATTATTTTTATTTATTCAAGGGTCTGAAAAATCATCAGTGGATAGAAGAATTTCTCTATCACCGTAATAATCGAAAATGATAAAAGAATCATTAAAGCTGCGTTACTAAAAGCAGCTAAGAAGAGACATTGTAGATATCATTTGGAACCGGAAATAATAGTAAACGATCATATAAAAAAAATCAAATTCAATATATACATATCTTATACATCGTATTACAATATTCATATAAATTAGCTACGATTTCGCTAAACACTTATTTTCCATTCACAACATTTAAAATTTTTGCGAGAGCTGCGAAATGTTTAAAAATTCTGAAATTATCCTCTGGTTAATCTTAAATGCTGTGAATTAGATTTGTTAAATAATTACACTACAGTCTACTTTTTACCTTCACTTACTAGTTGTATGTGCGTACGTATTTCCTCTTAGTTCCATTGATGCAATTGGATTAATTAAGCTATGACAGTTCTTAACGTAAATCTACTTTGTCCAGACTTTTGCAATATAAAATACACATATTTTTATATTATTGATTTTTTTAAGGTCTTGTCATTTAATTTATATTTTATGTCACTGTTTTCCATGTAGAAAATTATTAAAAGCCATACCTTCCAAGTGGCTGCGTTGCGCCTAAAATAGCAGAAAGTAGTCTGGAACCAGTTATAGATCTCGTTCAGAGTCAACTGCTTATCTGGGGACTCGATAATGGCCTGAAACATATCAATTAACTTATGTCAATCAAGTGGCTCAAGTTAGATCCCTGAAGGACTCCACGTTAAAAATTAAAATAAAATGATTTTTTTAATGATCCCAACCTTTTATTGAAACACCTTAAAATGTTAAGAAGTGTAATTTGTTAATTTTAAGACCCATTTAAAACTAATAATGAGTATAGGAAAATATGAGGCTTTACTTGAAACCTTGTCAATAGCTTATTTAAAATTATTAAAATATAAACCTGTCGTATAAGCGACGCATATGTGAAAGGTGGTCGTACATCTGCCGATTTGTAAAACTCGCGATTACGTTGTATCTCTGAAACATAAGAAATAACAAGAATCAGTAATTTAGCGTATAATGTACATAATTGTACACCTGTTTTATTTTTGCATGAAATGGCGTCTTTGTTGATAAATCAGTTACAAGCTTGTATAGTTCCTTATTTATTTCTTTAATAAACCAAATATTCCGTTGTCCTAAAAACCCAACCGCTTCTGATATAATATTCATATGAATCGATTATTAATTTTTACCTTGTTGCACGTCTAGTCCAGCTCTTTCGAGCATATAAGGAAGACCTTTGAGAAAAAGATGGTTTAATATTTAGGAAATGAATAGTTATTTTTTTATAAAATCTTTACTTAGATTATAATACTCACCTCCAGCTATTGCGACACCAGATTTGTCTGAGACACGACGTCGAACAGGACCCGGAGATGCGCCTTCACTAGCGCCACCTTCATATAAGAAAATGCTCATAAATTTGGTTTAAAAATTAAACTGTGATAGTATAATTTAAAAGGCAATACATCGTTTTACAGTGAAACTTGGATAAGTGAGCCCTGTATATGTAAGAAATCTCTGTTAACGATAATTAAAATGACGTCTCGACATTTTTGCATTGAAATATCAAATACCTCTTTTACTAGGAATTTTCAAACCTTTATAACTGAGGCTTGATTTCTTAGTTGTTTTCCATGTTTAAATCTATAATTGGTACTTTGTTGCTTAACAGCCCGTATAAGTGATTTTTTATGAATTTTAGACCAGTTATGACATGTTTGTTTTTAAACAGTCTAATTCCTTCCCTCTATAAATAAGACAAATGTCATGTTAACTTGCCTATTTGGGAAACTGGTTACACGAAAATCCTCTATAAGTGATAAAAAATATAGGTCCCTTCAGATCCTAATCAACCAGGTTTCGCACATATATCTTTGAAGTAAAAATGTTTGTGGCGTACTTTGTGTACTTTGAATCCCTAGGGCTTACCTTATGGAGACGTGGTTTACCTAGACAAATCTGTGCTCGCAGACTCTACTAAGATTAGGCTTACTTGGAATGAGGTGAAGCGTAAAGCCATCGACAGAACGTGATAGAAAAGCATCGTGTCTGTCCTCTGCCCCGATAGTTTCGGGACATAGAATCTCAAGAGGAGAGAGACTTTGTAGTCTAACTGTAGACCAAAATATTTGGACTTTGCTAATTTTATTTTGGAATTCCGAGTACTTTCTCTAAAGTAAGTTATCAGTCCTTCCATCCTCCAAATTGCTAAACAAAACCTTAGATTTCAACGGATAATTTGAAATTAACTTACAAAACAATAAAACTTATCTTTGGATTTTAACTAGTGTTTGACTAGAAATTAAACAGTGATTGTAAACGCTAACCGTGTGGGTGCTTGACGGGATGATGCGAAGTGTCTCTCGCAGCGTGCAAGTGTCTCATCATAGCGGCGAGACGGTCTCGCTCGCGCCGGAGCTGCAGTTCCAGCTGAGCCACCACCTGCATCTGCACTCGAGCTTGCGCTGCAGATCGATCGTCCAACGTGTGGGCAGCCTCCAAATGTCTGAGATAACGACACAGAAGTTGAATTTAAAACGTAATTGATTGTAAGAGCGTATATTGTGTTCAATAAAGAATACCAAGGATTAATCAATCGTGAGGATGAAGGAGACCCAATAATCAATAGTTAATTTATGTCTACAAATAAACAAAAATATTTTATAATATTTCTTTTATCGAAAAACATATCTACGATTATTGTTTTTAACGTTCACGCTATAAAGTTAATGCCCGCCATGACGTTGGTTGGATGTCACAAAATTCTAAATACTATGTTCTTCAGTATAAAATGCCTAAATGTAAATGCTCGACATATGTTTCAGAAGACGTGGTACCACACATGCATGGACATGATTACAGAAAGATTTTTTATTTAATTATTCTTATAGTTATAGTATTGAATTTTTTAACTACAAATAATTAGGATAACCATAATTGATTTAATATAAAATAATGAAGTTGCTTCTAGAATCTCATGTACATTAAAATGTTAGAGACAACAGATGTTAACGCACCGCCGCGCCGTGTCCTGGCTACAACAATAAAGAATAATATAATATTCATTGTTATTTTCTTTTGTTCTTCCAACTCTACCGTTCATTGTGCCTTTCAACGTCATCATAGTTTAAATGTCTTTAATCAATGCTCCAGACAATATATCAAACTACACTATAACCTCCATTAAAATATAAATTTGCATCATAATCGAGGTTATAGTTATCAATTCGTCTACATCGTATCTAAGAATATAGGTTAATATACAAAAAACTCACTTAAGGAACGCTTGATAATCCTCAGCAAGCGCATCACAGCCGGGCCACTTGCAGACCCCACGTCCAAATAATGGGTGCTCTTCCATTTCACTCCCCCAAAGCATTAGACCTACTGTTAAAAATATTTTATTGAAACATAGGCAGTAAAGAAGGAATTTAGTATTTGCGGAAAGTGAACCCTTGTAAGTAGTACAATATTTTGGAACAAGGGAAGTTTTGTCTAAATTTCCGTTCGTAATTGGATAAGTTGCAATTTTTCTTTGCGATTATTGAGACTGTGGGACAACTGCAATATTTTGAAATTTTAATAAAGGTTTTACGGTACTTTTTCTACATTTTTTTTACACCATAGGAGGTAAACGAACAGGCGGGTCAACTGATGTTAAGTGATCACCGCCGTTTATAGACACTAGCAACACCACGAGAGTCGCAAGTGCGTTGTCAGCCTGTGTTTGGAGGGAGGGGGCCGACCCAACGAAACGCAACAATGGAAGCACTATTACTTCACGTGTGTATCGGGTGGTAGTACCCCGGGCGAGCTGACACATTCATTCTGTAACTGGTAATAGCTATAGCGTGGCTCTACCACCTCGAAATTATGCATAATGAGTTAACTATAAAATGCCCACTTAATGACGCAAAACCACTGTCAAGTTATACACGAGGACAGAAAACAGTAAGTGTATATTAACTGGAATACTATACATAAGCTTGAGAGATACCTGGTGGAGCATTTGGCGGAACAGACAAAGGCCCATGCATCAAGTATTGTCGCTGGACAGCTTGCAGTTGTTGCACGAGTTGCTGTTGCTGTGCACCAAGCTGTTGTTGCAACGAGCCTAATAGAAAGAAATGATTAAATGTTGACAATGACAAATTATCCATATTTTCGTTCAACACAAGACTACAAAAAGTCGAAGAAAGTACTCCCAAAAACGAAAGAACGTTGAAATTGATTTATATTAAAAGAGACGCCAATTAATAGAATTATATTTTTTTTGTTTACAAAACTGCTACGTATACATATAGTAATCGCATCTGGTAAATGAAGTTAAGTTACTTAATTGGTTATAACAAGAAAAAGTTGTAGGATCAAAAATTATTGTTAGAAATATTAACCAAAATTTTAATGAGAGTGTAGTAGATGGTGTGAAAATCAAATTTCCTGTCGACATAAACAATATGAAATATTCACAGCCAACGATGCAGTACGAAGAATGAGTGGACAGATGGCGTTTATAACAAATCTGATGGTTACAATGTTACCTGTCACAGCATGTACAATTTATTTTAATCCCAACAAAGTTATTATATGTTTTACATCATAACAAAAATAAAACAGTGAGTTGGAACTTGTTTTATAATAGACTACAAAACCCCTAATCCAGCAGTTTCAATGAAGAATGGTCTAAACTTACCAGGAGAACTGTCTGGTGGCGGCAAGTGAGGCTGCGACAACAGGTTCAAATTCATCTGATCCTGAAGCCTGGACTGTTCTAATTGCCTTTTAGCGGCTTCCGAAGACATATGCTGGAAAGAAGGCTTTACTTCTTATTCTGTTTAAACAAGCGTATTCCTTCGCAATCACCCAATGGTACGAAATGCTGTAATTGAACTTTTTTGTTTTTTAAAATACGTCCAAAGAAAAGTGATAAAACGCTGATCGGTTTTTGACAGATTTATGGTATGCAACAATGACCAATAAAATATATTTGAGTACCTGATTTTATGAACTATCGTGCTTTTTAAAAATTGAAATGTATCATATTTATTATTGACTAGCTTCTGCCGCCGACTTCGTCCTGGTGGAATAGTTACTTTGGGCTAATGATGACACGCAGCGGAAGCTTTCAAAAGGACAAAAACTCCGATTTTGAAACATTCTTCATTGGTGCTCCTCTTCTATTAGTCTTAGCATGATGATAGCCTATAGCCTTCCTAGATAAAGGAGCTACCAAAGAAAGAATTTTTCAAATCGGACCAGTAGTTCCTGAGATTAGCACGTTCTAGTAAACAAATTCTTCGGCTTTATAATATTAGTATAGATAGATAGATTGACCTTCTAGAAATTTCGTAGTATGTACTACACGAGTAATAATAGAATGCTAATTTTAGAATTAAGCAGCTAATTTTATTGCTGTAAAATATGTGTTCTAAATAGTTTCAGTACACGTGTGTGTTAAGTAAAAAAATAAGTATTCTTCCAGGCAATGTTTTTAGATTTAAATTTACAAGTACCTTTTGGATTTATTGTCTGTTAAATCGTTTTACCTGCTTCTGCATATGATGCTGGTGGAAGAGCCTCTGCTTCATTAACGCTTGCAACTGGGTATGCTGGTCAAGCAACTGCATCGCCAGGAGGTCAGGTGCGACCATAGGAAGTGGGGAGCGTGTACCGGCCGGTCCTCCCACGCTACCCGAGGGAGATACCGGCGCGGGGCTGGAGTGAGCTGATCCACCGGTAGGCGATGTTGGGGCTGATGCCTATACATAGATTTTTTTTATGTTATGTTCATTCTAACATCTTTATTCTTACTGATATTTTATTATTTCTAAAAGTATTATTAATTACTGAAATAAATTTAATTTAATTTTTGCAATCTTTGTAAGTATTTTGATAAATATTTTAGGTGTTTTATCAATTACTGCGAAAGGACATACACTTCTTGTGTACTAATAGTATATTCATAACCGCCTAAGAATTGAATATATATTTTTTTATGTTAGAATGTCTTTTTACTTTTCTTTTCTTCAAAAAATATTTTTGATGATTTTTGAATGTCCTGTTACACTTTTTAAATTTCGTGAAAATCAATTGTGAAAAAAAAAACAAAATTTTTTTTTTTTTTAAATTATCGTTGCCAATTAGATCCACATCTCAATAGAACCGTAATATTCAATTGCAAGAGACTTATAGACTGACACTTGACATGCTGTAAATCTGTCGATGGTCTTCGTTATATTTGGATTCCACTCTGTTTACCGTACAATGCTGTGTCTTTGTTGGGCCAAAATAGAAAAAGGAACCTAACGACATTGAATGGACTTGTTTGACTAAGATTGGAAAGTTACTGTGTTTTGACTCGACAAGACCGGCGTGATGGATTCTTAGAATATATGGTGGTTACCCTGGCGAGCGCGAGGGGTTCATGGTCGCGAGGTGGTGAGGCGCGGCGCGGGGGCGAGCTGCGCCGACGCCGTCGCGCGGCCTCGCCTCCCCACCTGCCGGACTCCTCCCTGAAGCAAGGTCAATCAAATCACCTACATACTTCTCCTACCTCATCTTATGTTCCATATACTAAATCAGTTACATTCCCCATATTATTTACAAACATACTTTAATTACTTTTAATCAATTTTATTTTAACAGTTATCGAGGTAAGCTTGCTGTTTCTGGAGGTGACATCCTCCGGCCACCGTAGGTAGTGCTTAGGGGCGGTGGACGCAAGCACGTCCGTCGGCGTGATAGGAATGCATAGGTGCTTAAAATTTGAGATTTCGTGTTAAGAGCTTCTCCCACTGTTTCGTCAGAATGTGTCACCATATCCGACCTCTCTGATCTCAAAACAGAGGTCCCTTATGAGGAGACGACACCCGTCCGGTCGAAAAGATGAAATATACAGGCAGTACCTCCTTCCCAGCCAAAAGATGCCAAAAGAATCTGACGTACCCACCTCCACTGCCCGGCGTTGAGGTAACGATCTTATGCTAGATTACGGTTTGCTAAAAAAAAAGCATGCTGTATATTGTGTGATGTGTTAATGTCACCGTTCGCGTTGCATCGTTCCCCAACCCAACCAATCATCCTCAATCACTTTGCGCTCTCACTGGTTCAAATACGTCACGTACGAAGGCGTGGATTGGTTAAAGCGAACCGATGACGCGGCGCTGACACCTTATTTCTTCTTTGTTATATTGATTGAAACTTTTATGGCAGTTCCAATATTTTCCTTAATCATCTGGTTTTTCTTTATTGTTAAATCTAACTAAAGCAAAGATGCATAAATTGTTAAGGTTATGAAAAGAAGGTTCATCCAACCGAGAACACATTTTGTACAGTTCTTGTTGGTGCTTACGGCAATAATTCTACGATAGTTCCATCAACGTATAATAGATGGCGTGAGGAAAGTTTCAACTAATGCGATTATTTCATGTAAGTTTTGAATCCGTCTTCTAGGTTTGACCTCGAAAAATTATATAGAGTATATATTAGTACAATTTGTAATAGAGCTATGAAGTTACAAAACAACATTGCAAAAAGCCAACCTACACTACCGCGTGGAAAATCAGAAGCATTTTCAAATATACGAAGTCGAAGCTATCAACTGGTATAAGATAAAAATGTAATTAATTTTCCTGGAGAAATTATGGCTTGTTAAAAACATAAATTGCTTACCGGTCCAGACAGCGGTCCAGCTCGAATGAGTTGAGGAGCGGCGGCTTTGCGACGCCACCCGGGTTTGAGTTCAGTGCTGACTCCGGACCCTAAGGACAAATTTATAGTCACCATTACACTACTTCATCATCAGAATAGATAGTACTAGCGACTCGTCCCTGCTTCGCATAGCTGCGATGTACCAATATGACGTCATAAATTTCTAAATTATTTAGATCTATTTTGAGTGTGTGAAACTTTTTTCCATTGCCTCAAAGTTTTTCGTCCATCTACCGTATGTCGATTTACACCCAGCCGCGGATTAGGGATAAAGTGAAACGCACACGATAGAGCAGTAAAGGTCAATATGGCGGCACCAATGGCTCAATTGAAAATGATTCAATGATTTAAATAAATATTGTACTCAGTTTTTAACATACAATCTATCACCTGAATGACAGTATTTATTATGTATTCCATAATACGCAGAGTGGAGTTAAAATTTATAGTCATTCCCATTCTTCAATTTTGCGATTTTAATACTCCAAAAACGAATAAACGAATAAAACGAATAAGTTTCCGAAAATTTTCCGTTAATTGCCTACAATCCGAAGAAAAGTTTCACTTGCACCATAGTTTCAGAAAACCACACAATTTTTTGATATTTTTGTTTCTGCGTTTTGATATTTGCAATTCATTAAAGTAATAAGAGCTATTTAAGACTCTTCTTATACAAACATTTTTTTCTGTTACGCGTATTTTTTTTATATATGTGATGTCTTCTAATATATTATTTGAAATTATATTGTTGTAACTGGTAATTTTAATGTACATTAAAAGCGCGATCTGAAATATATACTAGGTGATATTAGAAATAGGTCAAATTTGTGAGGTTCTAGGGAGTAATCTCAGGAACTACTGGTCCGATTTGAAAAATTATTTCAGTGTTAGATAGCTCATTTATCAAGGAAGGCTATATGTATATCACACCAAGACCAAGCGAAGTACCAATGAAAAATGTTTCAAAATCGGGTATTTTTTTCCTTTTGAGAGCTTCCGCTGCGTGTTAGTGTTAGCCCAAAGGAACTATTCCCCGCGAACAAAGTCGCGGGCAGAAGCTAGTAAAGTATATACTAATATATTATCCTTTGGCCTGTAGCCGTACAAATACAGCAACTAAAGAAAGGACCGGATAAGTCGTAATGGGCCTCTCGGGCCAGTTAACAAGCTTGGAGAGTATTCGTTGTTGGCAGTCAACGTGTTAGAGTATTGACGTGGTTAGTTTAATGAATGAAAGATACCAAAAAATGATAAAATAGTAAAGAAAAACTATGTTGACGCACTCGATCGAGTTATTTACCGTGCGTTCACAGCGACAGGAAAGTTTCCGTATTGCTGACAATCGTGACCTTCACAAATGCGATTTCAAGGTCAAAATCGAATATAGACTATAGAAGTATCAACCTTGACCTAATCTTTCGAACATACTTCAAACAGATAACAAAAAAAGTGACTTTCAACCATTTTTTTTAATAAACACCAGATGTTTCTTTTTTCCATAGTAGGTTTGTAACATTTAATCTTGGTTTCGTTAAAATCGGTTCACTCTATCAAAAGTTATTGTAATTTTAATGACGGAGTGAGTTAAGTAAGAGAGAAAAGCAGATAAGTAAATGGACTTAATACATTCAGATGATTTTCTTAGTCATTATTTCTTACATTAGGTTCCATGCGGACGGAGTCGCAGGCACAGTATATAAATAAAATGACAACCTGCCGTTGTGCGTACATATTTCAAAGACGACTAATTTGATTTCAAATTTTTTTTTAAGTTTTAGTGTTTAGACTCGTTCCAATTTTAAGAAAAACAATCATAATCTCTTCAAGTAATATACGCTTATTACAGTTTTATGATACTACGGTTTTTTCTAATGCGCATGCACAAGAGAGGGGAAGCAAATTGATAATATTATTCACAAAGACATTTTGTGACGAAAATATGTTTTTACTTTCAATTGTTTTTTAATGTTTTTATATACATAAAATATATTGTTAACAATGCATAGGAAGTTTTGGCCATTAGCTAGTCTAAAATAAAAATAAAACAACAAAAAAATCTATTCTCCATAACAAATTAAAAATACTTTCATTAAGTACATATTATATATCCTCAAGTATATTTCCTTAGGCATCTACTGCGCTCATGTCCGATATATGGATATATCATACGAGCAACTAGTTTACGCTTCTCTAGGCTATTTATCAAAGCCTAGGATGTTTATAATAACAGATCTCCTACGAACTATGACCTCATCGACAAGCCATTAATCGGTAATAGGCAACGACTTATGTATCACTAGACGCGCTTGCTCAATTATTCGTTAATACTCCGATATACGTAATCGAGGCAAAAATCATCTATAGAATTTTGCTATGCTACCACTACTACTCTAGCCTAAACGATCTATTTAAATATCCACTCCTTTTAACAGATCACCACGCTGCCATACTCTGGCGGTCAATTTAGTTCCAGCGTACTTGTCGTGACCTCCCTCGGCAGTGTCTCAAACCAAGATCATGGTAGTAGTAGTACATATGTTGTAAAAGGATTTTTTTATTAGTGCTATTGCCGAAAAAGCCCGGTGAAGCTGTAAAGGCTTAACAGGCCAACAACAAAAGGTCAGGCTAAAAAATACATACATATTGTTTTTCATATGAAATTTAAATGTATGTGGTTTTATTGCATTTCACTATTGCAGTACATTGAGGACCGGTAGAAGGAGGCGGCAATTCGCCCATCTGCACAGGTCTGGCTGATGAGGGGAGGCAGCTGAAGTGTACTCGGCCGGTCTCCCTGTAGGGCCGCTAAGGTCGAGTAGCTAGTACGATCCATTGCCGCCCCAACAAATACGGCCTGTCGGTACACCGTGGGGTTTAAGTCCGTGCGAGTCGGACATAACCCACTCTCTCCCCTTGGAGGGTGGGTATCCATAACGGATTTCTCCTCGTTAATAAAAAAAGGACATATTATGAGAAGAGTTGAGTCATGTAACTCGAAAAGATTTGAGTATGAAGGTGGACGGATATAGTAGTATAGAAAAACTGAAAAAGCTATGAATGGATTGAGTGAAATGAATACTGTGCATGAATACTGAAATAACATCTGACAGCGGATAGTGGAAAAGTAATACATGTGGTGCCGACCCTACTTAGGTGGGATAAGTGTGGGAAGGTTTCCTTTGAGATAGCAAAACCATTTGCAAATGAATTCGCGGGCACCAACTAGTCTTATGATTATGGAGGAATATTTCTAACTCTTTCACACAAAAACTACTGAATTGTATTAAATTTTTCAGTAATATAGTTGATATAATACATCAGAATAACACATAGATCATCCTAACTAATATTGAAAATGCGAAAGTGAGTTTGTCTGTTTGTTATACTTTCACGCCTTGACTATACAATTGTGTTCATGACAATTTGTATGCACATTCTTATGTAAAAGATATCTATAAAAAATGATTGTTCTCGAGGGATATATCAAATTTACAATTTAAAAAAAGTCGTGATATTTTAATTTGACCGGTGGAGTATCAATCCGATGTCCGCTGGTTCGAACCCCGGCATGTACCAACAAGTTTGTCGGAATACGCGTACATTTAATAATTTAAATTGGTAACACTATCGGCTGACGATGAAGGAATACATCGTGAGGAGACCTGAACCTGAGAAATGCTTTTGTAGTACCACCGTGATATAGAACTGTGGATTTCTCAGAGTTTGAAATCGCTAATACGTCGTGGGCTAGCGTGACTGATTATGCCCATACCTCCCTTCGGGAAGAGGCCTATGACTCTGCAGAGGGTCTCTTACAAGCTGATGATGATGAGAGAAACCGCGTGCAAAAACTAGGTAGATTTTGTAGGTGGTAGAGCCACGCTGAAGCTATTAATGGTTTCAGCATGAATGGGTCGGCTCGACCGGGGTAGTACCACCCTCTCACAGAAAACCGACGTGAAGTAACAGTGCTTGCATTGTTGCGTTTCGTTCGGTCAGTGAGAGCGCCGGAGGTCCCACCTCCCCTTTCCTCTTCCCTTACTCCTCCTCACCCCCAAGACAGGTTGGCAACGCACCTGCGACTCCCTGGTGTTGCAAGTGTCTATGGACGGTGGTTATCACTTAACATCAGGTGACCCACCTGTTCGTTTGCCTCCTTCGATATAAAAAAAAGAAAAAAACTAGTTGGTAATAAAAAATAATTGTACCATACAATAATCAATTAATTATAACATATAGCAAATACATGCAATATTTACTCATTTCTTCCGCTTAGTAAGCGTTAAAGTTCAAACAATATATAAGTTTCCGCTAAACAACTCGAGTTCCGAGAAACATTCGTCACCATCCCATGTCACGTATTTGAAAGATAACAAAATCAAATCGTACGACGGTATATTAATATCAATACGTGGGTTTATGTGAATTAAATCAATCGTTTGAATATTGTATGTTGTTTTTATTTTATTTTCTCTGAAACGAGACGTGTTTATGCGTGACTTTCGCACGTTATAAAATCGCTTAACATACAGACGAATTTGCTGAAAATATCGCATACGATCAACTGTAGAACTTGGTACGAATTTAATACAAAAAAAAGTGTGTGTGTGTACTTATGTACACGCGTTAGAAGTTATACTTCTTTGGCGTAACAAGATAAAAATCTTTTCAAAATTTTTTCTTTCGCCTTGTTCTACGTTTGTAGAAAAAACGACACTAACAATAGAAAAAAGGTATTTAATACATTGAAAGTTTTAATACAAAGAAATACAAACAACAAATACAAAGAAACAAAATGGTCACTATAGCTAACTTCAGGGTGTCGGTTTTTCGTGACGGTGTGCGCGCACATCGTAAAAATCTACTCTCACCATTTTTCCCTAACACGCCAAAAGAAGTATAACTTCAATAACCACAAATTGAACCATTCATATTTCAAGCTCAGTAGGACCAATGAAAGTTTCTTAGGTAATAGTGTTAGGTTTTACAATAAGGTCCTAAAGCATATCACCAATTTGCCGCATAATAACTTCAAGCACCATATCAAGCAGGTTTTACCTTCAAATAGTTATTCACATTATTCCATAATGTGGATAGTAGTGTTAATGGAAATAATTACCTCTCTACACATCCTCTACAATAAAGAATAGAGAAGCAGAAAGAATAGAGAATAATAAAAGGAGTGTGAACAATATCCAGTAAGACTGTTTTACCAAAAAAAACCTTTTAGTAAATACAAAAAAAATAAAAATTCGGCCGAACTTTTGGCCGGGATTTCTCCATGATCGAAACGTTTTCAGAACTGGCCGTATGTTAACAGTTATAGATGTATTCTTAGGGTCTTAATTGACTGAAGTATACATAATACTATCTGATTCCTGTCAGTTTCGTTGTACATCATTACATAGTATAAAACAAAGTCTTCTACCGCGTCTGTCTGTTCGCGATAAACTCAAAAACTATCCAACGGATATTCATGCGGTTTTCACCGGCGGATAGAGTGATTGATGAAGAACGTTTTAGTATATAATTTGTCAAGGATTTTTTTAATAATCAGGGTGAGACAACGTCTGCCGGGCCCGCTAGTTAAATATAATTTAAAAAAATAAGAAAAGGTCAATTGAATTAAACAAATAAGTAGCCTAGAAAAATATACAAAGAATTCCACATCCTATGATAGTGCGTTGAATAGTTGTGACGTGATGTGTCTCAAAGGTTCCGTAATTTCATCATATATATATAACAAATCCTAAGTAATATTATAAATGTAAAATGAGTTTATCTGTTTGTTACGCTTTCACGTCTTTACTGCTAAACCAATTATCATGAAATTTACGCATTGCCAGGGGTACAGTAAAGGACTTTACATCTACAAAGGTGAGGACTTTTGCAAAGAATATTTAACAAGTAAACTGCAGCCTTTTTTTAACCGACTATATGTAGTTGCCTAAACGAGCGTTTACAGCTTCATCAAACCAGACTAGGCCCCCCTTGGCAGCGGCTCAAGCCTAGGTCCGTTCCCTCGGCGTGGAGCCCTTGAGTATGCTGCTCGCGCGATACAGTGACACAAAATCTTACATCACTGCGACAACATTACACATATGCATGCAAGTGGAAGGGTTTTATTTTTTTTCCCTTATCAAACTGAAATAGTTTAGAATATTATCCGATACGAAATGTATATAAGAGTTGTTTAGGTATGTATGCTTGGTACACATATATGTTTCAACAACTCATATATGTATGAATAGTTAGCTTAGCTTAGGTTAGCTCAGATAGGTCGCGAATTGCATGTACCAGGCAACAGCTAAAACCGAGGTGTGCCGCGCACCCTTGAGCTAGTTGTCAAAATAAAATCGGCTGAGTGCCTTAAGCGCTCGCCTTAGTAGTCCGGTGAAGATGTTAAGACCTTGCTTGGTCAATAGCATAGTCAGTTCGAAAAAAAAAGCTTCATCAAC
Source organism: Antheraea yamamai (assembly GCA_036509395.1). Lineage (NCBI taxonomy): Eukaryota > Metazoa > Arthropoda > Insecta > Lepidoptera > Saturniidae > Antheraea > Antheraea yamamai. Next base: position 11,758,684 of record AP028450.1, read on the forward strand.
TTTGAGAAGAAAGACGAATGGTACTCAAAATGGACATGGTAACAAGAGCAAGGGGGCTAAAATGTCCAGACCTTGGCTAAAGCCGTTGCAATAATTTACATTATATAGCACCTCAAAATATAAGAGGAAATCATCACAATAATCAAGCAACATGAACCGTATACTCGATAACATTCGTTTGTTATACAAAAGTAAAACAAGTTTGAGTCAGCGAGCGAAATGTTTACTTATCAAGTAACGTTGTTTTATTTTTTTTAGGAAAACACACCCAGCCCAGGTCCGATTCACTGGGCCGATGTGAAAACAATAGCATCGTGGTCAGTTTTGAAAACTAAATGCTGCAACACCTTCGTATAAATACACATGTTATGGACCAATAATTAGGTCACTGCTTATACTGCCAGGGTAATATGAATAATGAAAAGTTAAATCGAGTAACGTTATTAATACTTATTTAAACTTAATTATCTATTACAAATATTGCCACTACTATGTTGGTCTACTTAACTTACTTCCGTATCTCAATGTCATATGGTATTCCTTTTGAGGGACTCAATTAAATACTATGTTCCTACTACAAAAACGGTCAGTTCGCGCAATTTATAACATGGGGATTCGCGAATCATTCGCTAAATTTCAGAGATTGAGTATCTTAAATTTGCTCTCTCGATACATTAGTGATAATTTTATGTATGTTCGCAAATACTTAAAAAAGATGAATTGAATAAAGAACCGCCATAACTTAAATATTAGAAAGAAATTGTTATGACAAATTGGTCATCTCATGTTTTAGGCTCAGTAAGACCACAGTTCTTTAGAAAGATAGTGTTAGGTGTTAGCCGCAAAGAATATTATCAATTTGCCGGATAGTAAATTGAAACAGCATGTGAAGCTGGTTTTGATATCTAAAGGCTTATTCATTAGAATCGATTGAAAATAAAATAAAAACCGATTCCAATTCCACATTATTAATAAATATTGTATACTTTATTAATTGCGAATTGAGATGATGTGCTTCCCGTGTGCAAAAAAATCATAAATCTATTAAGAATCAAAGAAGTTGAACTTATATTATGAAGTCTAAAATATAATGAATAATTTCTATAAACTATCAATTTTTGAATGACAATCATATTTCTTGTATAAGTTTATGTCAGGAAATAAGAGAATTAATCTACAAATAAAACATTTTTGTTGATCACTACATATTATAAAACAAAGTCCTCTGCTACGTCTGTCTGTCTGTTCGCGGTAAGCTCAAAAAGTCTAAGCGGGTTAGCATGCGGTTTTCACCAGTAGATAAAATGATTCATGGGGAAAGTTTAGGTATATAATTTGTCAAGGTTTTTTTATCATCAGGGCGCGACAACGTCCGCCGGGCCCGCTAGTAAATGAGATAGTTTGTTACGACAAATGTGTGTTTATAACTTTTTTAATAACTACTCATCAGATTATCATAAAACTTCACAGTAATACCTATTGTTTATAAATCAGAGCAATATATAGACTATTTAATCATTCTTTTTCATAATATTTTTTAAATTGACCAAAATATATGTGTCAGTAAGTTGTAAAAAATCTTGCCATCCGGAATTATGTTATCTCGACGTGCGCTGCATAAATCATTGTTACACAAAGGTAATATACGGTGTCGTTTTTTTATAAAGATATAAAAACAGACGAAATCACGGGTTGAACACTAATTTATAGTACATCGGCTGATATCGTGCTGCTTTTGGCTATATTGGTTGTTGCGATCTACCGGGCGTGTCCTACCCAGAACGTTTCTCTTTCCCTTTGCTGAAAATTCAAGTTTACTGTAGTAAGAATTATATACTGACCTGTCTAACAGCATACAGCATCGCAGACTCTTCTCTTGACTTCTTCTTTCGACAGTGAGCTATATGTATTATATACGGAAACACTTAAAGATTTACCACGGGCTTTTTTTTTCAAATCATTAACTGACGGTCATTATTTGGAACGATTTGTTAATATTGATTTGATTATTTACCACTTTCGTTCTCATTTTATTGAAAGTTGTACATTATTTTTAAATATTTTTTAAACTGCAATTTAAAAAGAATGTTTGATTTCTTTAATATTTGAAATTATTTAAATTTATCAACCGTTTTGCTACCGATATTAATATTTTTATTGATGAGTTTCGTGAAATGATAATATTTATCGCGGCTATTAATCACTTTTATAGGTTATTAGTTTAAAAAAAAACATAAAATGTTTTAAATTTTTTAGGTCTTCTATTGGTATATATCGTTCTCAAGAGAACAGTAGGGTAGAGTGGCCAAATATCGTCCCTTTTTTGTAAAACAAATCTAAAAAAATCACTTTTTATCAATAAGTCAGGCGTCCCAAAATTTTATAGAATCCGAGAATATTCCAATGAAAAACTCACCTTGACATTTTTTTTTTATTTTCGAAATTCTGTCTGTACGAACGTCGTAACGCATTCACTTCTACACAACGACCGACTGATGCAACTAGCTTTCAGTTCGCATTACTGATAATAATACATGGTGGTTTGTAAAAAAGAAGATATTGCAGGGGACGAAATTAGGTTTGAGGACGAAATTTAGCGACTGTACCTTAGTAACGTGTATCATATATGTATACTCACTGAATTAACTATTTTAACTATTTCATTAAATAGACACTTAGTACGAGAAAGGATACTCTATCCTATATTCATTTCATTAGAGAAAATATTTAATTACACATACTAACATGGAATATAGTTTATAAATGACAGAGTCTATGGAAGTTATGTCAGTAAGTAGCAAATATGTATCTCGAGTTTTTGGCGGGACCATGGAACCATGGAACTTTCCATGGAGTTTTTACGGCATGTCAGAATTCATGGTCCGTGGTATTATTTTCCATTCACTTCACTTATGCACAATAAACAAACTATATTACATAAAACACCACCAATTTTACACAATATAGAGTCAAGTAACACAAGATCATGAATAAAATATAAAATCCACTACATGACAGACCAAAATCCCGCCAAAAACTCCTCCTATAAGATTTTAGTTTTATTTTTTGCAGAATCTAAATCTATACTAATATTATAAAGAGGTAAAGTTTGTGAATTTGTGACGTTGTAGGGGGTAATCTCAGGAACTACTGGTCTGATTTGAAAAATTCTTTCAGTGCACAGTACCTATAGCTCATTTATCGGGGAAGGCTATATATCATCACGCTAAAACCCATAGGAGCGGAGCACCAATGAAAAATGTTTCAAAATCGGGTTATTTTTTCCTCTTGAGAGCATCCGCTCCGTATTAACGTTAGTCCAAAGTAACAATTCCACGCGGACGAAGTCGCGGGCTGAGGCTAGTTTCTAAGAAGTCTATTTTGAGTTTCAAATCTAAATCAGAAAAAATCATAAATAATTTATTCAAATTAAGCCATGACAAAGCGCTTATGAACGTCAAAACTACCACCGGTTTGGAAAACAACCCAGTCATCGAGAAGAACCGGCAAGCAACTCGATGTGGTTAAGTTAGTTTGACTGACTGGCGTATTGATTTGACTGATAGCCCAAACTATTAGGGATAGGGATGTGAAAATTTGCAAGCGGATTCCTTTTTAACACTATGTGAGTATTAAGGAAATATTTTTGGAAGTACAAACCCTAAGGTTATGAAAAGAGGACATGAAAATCCGTCATTTTCAGCAACTCAGTTATTCGTTTATATATATCGATGTAAACTAAAAGTGGAAAATAATTAATGCATAGAAAAGGCATAGGAAGCCGCGGGCGATTGTTAGTTAAATATATAATTGGTAGACTGGTGTGAGAAAAGTCGTTACCAATATAAACTAGAATATGAAACAATTCGTCTTTATCTGATAATCTAAAATAAGGCTACAGTTCGATATAAATCTGGTAGTAAATTCTAGTACTTTTAACGAAAGTTTATATGGTATTACTAAAAGATATACTAAAAGAACATATATCTGAGAATACGGCATTAAGAAACGAAACACGTATAATTTCTTCTGCTTGTAACTCATTTCATCGGCAATATATTTTAATTAATTCTAACGATTATTATCTACAGCTAAACAGCAAAAAGTGTCCAAGAGTTCAGCCATCATTTTTACTGTTTCAGTTACTAATAATCTATCCATTTTTGAATATTATTATTAGTTTCATATTTAACTTTTTTAGTACTCGTTGAGTACCTATATAAAATAAAACGTCTTTTGTTGTTGTGCTAGCAGTAGCTATTCAATTCCAACCGAAATTTGTAAAATGACATCCATTTTAGTATTCCTATAAAGTTTTATATTTATAATTTAATGCAGACAAAGTCGTGGGCGGTTGCTAGTTTGATAGTACGCTTGTTGGAATGATTAGAATCGCAATTAATTTTTAATAATTAATTTTTTCATCAATTTTGTCACCAAACTAAACGAGCAGTCGATAGTCAAAAATAAATTGATCAATTTAAACAAGTTTTAGGTCATTAATAAAATATAGGAATTTAAATGGAAAACGTATTCAAGATAATAAATAACATAAAACGTCCTAAGTGTAATTTGTAATCCCTGAAAAGCGCCAGACCAACCCACTTTTCAGTGCCGGCGAGATGAAAAACCGCCCGGCCAATGGGAGTATGCCGCTGAAAAGTGACACGCCCACCCGCTGTTAAGCGGTTTTCTCTACGCGGAGTTTCCACTTTGTTGAATACAGCTTTCACGAACTTTACCTCAACTGTGATTTGTTACTGTAGGTACTTATATTTTAACGTGCTTTATTGTTCCAATCTTTATTATATGTACAGTCCATACATATAATAAGAATGTAAATCTAACGTGTCTGTACTATTTAGATTTTTAAGAAAAAAATTGTTGCAGGTGTCTTGGAATAAGTTATAAAATACATTTCAATCATTTTTAGAAATGACCGTCTGTCTGTGTGTTTGGACACTTATCACTGCTACAGTACCACGTTCATGATATAAACTCAACAAGAAAATCATAAAACAGGTCCCAGAGTAATATTTAGTTTTAGTTCAATTAAAATCGGTTCACTCTATCAAAAGTTATTGTAATTTTAATGACGACGCGACTTAAGTACGAGGGAAAAGTCAAAATCAAAAATAAAAATCAAAGTGTTTAGTTTTTTAGTTAATTCTTTCAATATTATAAGAGGTAAAGTTTTCGAGAATTCATTGATGTTTCTTGCTCTTTTTCCCAAAAAACTATTTAACAAATTTTCATACAACTTTACAATAACATAGTGTCTACGTCAGAATTACATATAGGCTGCAATTTATAAATATAGTGCATAAATTAACTAGATTATAAGGATAAATGTCAATTGAGTGGAAAAAACCTACCATCTGAATGCTATATCGGTATGCCTTACATATGTCTATATATTAATACGTGAAGGGCATACTTTGTACCCCTTTTTAAGTGAATTATGCGAACGGATGAATGTGAAATTTGGCATAGTTAAAGTTTATATGGAAGAGTAGTGCACAAAGCTATTTTTTTATATAAAATGCATTTAAAATATCATGTCGCTATATTGTACCTATTGTAAAACACTATAGTCTGAGTCGAACGTTTTGGGCGCTCTGAATATAGCTTTGAAATCGGCTTTGCGCATAGTACAGTCAAGAAGTGAATACATAACAAATTCAAAATATTTTATAGGAATTTAACATCGACATTTGTTAATCTTTGTCTCGATATTGTACGTACAGTATATTACGTTTTTGATCAGTTATGATTCATATGGATATTTGCTTAATACATTAAGTAATTAGTGAATTTTAATGCAGTATCTATTTGTTTCTATCTGTAGGATATATCTTGTAGCATATATGGGTTATTCTAAATAAAATACATTATGAACAAATAAATAATTTGTAATACAACGTTTTCCATAGAAAGATCGTTTTTGAAAGTTATAATATAAACAACAAAAAGAAAAGAACGAAAATAGCAATAACACGTAATTAACAACAACAAAACTATTCTGAATGTAACTGTACAGCAACTAGTAATCACAGGACACATGTGTCAACGTGGGTGAAATAGGGGGCGAGGTACGCGCGCGGGCGAGCTTGCTCCCCTTTTACCTCACTACGTCCCTCTGACACCTAAATTTGTGTTCTGTGCGTCTACTTCAAAGCGGTGAAAAGGTTTGATGTGGACTATTTTTTTTTTTTTATTGTAGCTCGGCAAAGTGACTGTACTATGCCTGATGGTAAGCACAGTACAATCCAAAAACAATGGCGACCACCGAAAGACATACTATCTATCGCCGGTCGCCGCTGTCATGCCGGCCTGAAAGCGACCCAGTCAGGGACAGCCCCCCCCGGTTGCTGGATATACACCGGCTGATCCCGGAACGCGACACGCCCAAACGTGTCACTATGGCGGGTGTTCCACCTGGTGTACGGTGGTCGCGATCCAGTCGGGTACAGACACCCTACCACCCCGCAAAGATACTTAAAGATACTTTAAAATGCTACTATACTTAAAGATGCTTTAAAATGTAATAAGTAAGTTTATATAGTTCAAACGCATCGTTGAACATTTGAGAAGACAACAAACTAATTACTATAACGTGCAACGAAAGAGTCTTTCAGAATTTGTTTCCTGAAACGAATAGTATTTAAAGCAGTGGTACTCAACCTTTTTTATAAACGGGTCACAAACACATTTCACTCATGGTGTCGAGGGCCGCAAACTACAAATATTTAGGTATTAAATAAAAAAACCTAATTTCAAATTAACAACGTATTAATGTAGTGGAAAATGGTTTTCCAATAAAATAATCTTGGTATAACGCTTATATCATAAGGAACGCATTGCGGTCGGGTGATCTTGAATCTATTTAATTTACTCAGCGTGCTCATAGTTTTTCTGATGGGAACACGAAATTTAAAATAATTAAAATAAAGTATAAACGGATGGGGCAACTACAAGGACCCGGCGGGCCGCAGGTTGAGAATAGCTGATACAGTGTATTCTAATAGTATCTAGTATATGTCCCCTTAAGTATGATTAGGAGAGAAAATAATTTTATTAATCGGCAAACGTCCAGAACATAACCGAAATGCTGTTACAATATTTTGCCAGCTCAGAGAACAATTGTCAGTCTAAGAAATTGCTGGTTCAGGTTGAACACATTTATACCTTATACCATTTTGAATAGACCTCTCGTTAAAATATTATTTCCGCGAAATCTGGCATTTTTACTTAATTCATCTAAGACAATCGTTATAAAAAAAGTAATATATTTAAAGACACAACATCAGATAACGTTAATTTGCAAATTTATCAGTTTAATGTTTTCTTAAAATCAGCAAGTGGTCAGTGTAAAATAAAGTAAATATTCTTGTTTAGCCCTCCTGCTAATAAAGGTTTTCTTCTTACTGATTGACGAATTAAGCGGTTAATATCAAAGAACATCTTCTTGAAATTTTTATTCACACATTCTTTTGATTACTGAATATGAATATTAACAAAGCCCTTGAGAATTAACATATTACATAATTGTTTAGTATAATAATTGTGTAATAAATAATATGCCGAGAGTTGGTTATAAGCAAAACATAATCAACGAAGGCCATTTAATGATTTTTATCTCTTTTTTTCGACATTAGCAAACAATAACACAATAATTTATGTATATAATTATTTTAAGTTATATAAATTTGCGAATTCATTGTGATGAAATAAATAAAGTTATTTTTTTTTCAATTTTAATGATACCTCATATATAAATATATATATATGTGTGTCGGCGCAAATACCCGTTCTACCGTTAAAAAGTATTTGTACTGACATAGATATTACGCGCTACCCACTAATACGTAGCAAGCCTATATTTTATAACTGTCACCTCAACGTTTCCCCATCATATGTATGTACTAGCTTTGCCCCGTGACTTCGTCCGCATGGAATAGTTACTTTGGGCTAACGCTAACATGCAGTGGAAGCTCTCTAAACGAAAAAAAAACGATTTTGAAACATTCTTCACTGGTGCTCCGATCCTATTGGTCTTAGCATGATGATATATAGCCTATAGCCTTCCTCGATAAATGAGCTATCTAACACCGAAAATTTCCAAATCGGATCAGTAGTTCTTGAGATTAGCGCGTTCAAACGACCACTTAAGCTTTATAATATCAATATTAAAAGGTTAGAGGCATGACGTTGTCCGCGCGTCACTCCAAAACTACTAAATAGATATGGTTTTTTTTAGCTCTACATCTTAGACTCTTGACTACTATCTACAATAAACAATGATCTCGATAGCTTCCTTAATATGAAGTTATCAAAGCTTTAAAATACTATAAACATACATTATTCATTCAGCCATGTAAGCCCTGACCGTAGAGAATTGGGGGAAGCGGTGTGGTGCTTCTGTTTTTTCCTTTATACATAGAATCTATTGGTAAAATAAAAATTGACGCAAACCTAGTCGTGGGTATCAGCTAGTATTTAATACTAGCTGTGCCCGCGACTTCGTCTGGATGAAAGCTTATGTACAAAACAGTGATAAAGTCATCTGAATGTATTAAGTCCATTTACTTGTCTATTTTCCTCTCGTACTTACGCCGCGTCGTCATTAAAACTACAATAACTTTTGATAGAGTGGACCAATTTTAATGAAACGAACACAAAGTTACTCCCGAGGATATGCTTTACGATTTTCTTGCTGAGGGTTTATTGTGAACCTATTACTTTAGTAGTGATGCGTGTTCATACAGACAGACAGACATTTCTAAAAATGATTGAAATGTATTCTATTACTTAGACACCTGCAACAATTTTTTTGACGAAAATCGAAAAAGTACAGACGAGTTATATTTACATTCTTATTATATGTATGTATAGATGTCTATAATACTGGTTTATTCGACGTTCAAACACTGAAAATTAACTTCCGTATCTAATTAGTGCCTAGTTTTTTTTTTTGTTTCAAAACATGTTTGCCAGTTTTTTATTACAACAAAAATCACAACAGAAAACCAGGAGTAAGATACATGTAAATAAATATGAACATTATTGTTGTAGTTATACGGATTCGATAGGGGAATTTCTAAAAATCCTACTGTTTTTTTTATCACAAAAACTTGCTAAGTTTATTTTTTAGTTTTGAGTTACCTTACACATTTTTTTTATTTTTTAAGTTTGTGTTTTAGACTTAGATTCTTTAACTTAAAGATGGTCTGGTAAGAGCCCTATCAACATACCAAGTCTCCATTGCGATATTGTCTTTTCCCAGGAGTATTGTTGTAGTTATACGGATTCGATAGGGGGATTTATAAAAATCCTAATGTTTTTTTTATCACAAAAACTTGCTAAGTTTATTTTTTAGTTTTGAGTTACTTTACACATTTTTTTTATTTTTTAAGTTTGTGTTTTAGACTTAGATTCTTTAACTTAAAGATGGTCATGTTGATAGATTCTTTAACTTAAAGATGGTCTGGTAAGAGCCCTATCAACGTACCAAGTCTCCATTGCGATATTGTCTTTTCCCAGGAGATTACTCAAAAGGCGTAAAATGGAATAAAGCTCTGAATAGCTTATATCGTGCTCCTTTTTGTGCGGCCTATATCCGGTTATTTAATCAAGCGAACAACTTTTAAAATATTACAACAAACCCAGCATATTAAAGGCCTATTAGTAATATTAAATCGTAAATTTATACATTAACGAACATAATTACGAACTTGCTATTGTTATTAGAAATAACACTATAAATTTTAGACCATTCACTTCCGTAACTGCGACTTAGAAACACCGTAACCAATTTTTTCCCATTTTACTAAAAAATATTTTTTTTTTTTTGCAGGTTAGTTTAGTCCTTTATTTAACAGATTGGACCACTCTCATCTGGTATTAATTTATGATGCGGCCTTCGTTTTTTTTTTCAGACTTACTGCGCCTTCACAGCTTCACTGGCTCACGGGTGTTAAGACAACAGCAAGTAGTCAATTCGAAAAAAAAGAACATTAATTATCAGGCTAGATCGAGGTCAAACGTATAAACGTATTTATAAAAAAAGTTGCGATAGTCCTGCGGTTAAACTATTGAAACATAGAGTCTATATCAAAATTCACGTGCACTTATTTGAAACTAGGCGAATCCTACCCGCTTCGTTGGGCACTGAAAAAAATGACAAAGATTTGCCCTGCTAACCAAATGGTAGCTTATAAGAATATTTTATATACATTTTTTTTTTAAATATGATTGATTTTTGGTCAACGATATTCGTGTTAAAAATGGACAGGATCAAGGATGTACCAAATGACATTATTGTATTTTCTATATATGTTGACAAATCTATAATTATGTTCGCACGTGAATTTTCTTTCCTAATTTTTCCGACCCAATTTATAGGTCATTGATCTCGAAGTTGTTTTTTTTTGTCATGTGTATGTCTGTATATCTGGATTTCAATCAAACACAGCCTGGCCTATTTTAATGAAATTTTGAGCATTGTAAGTATATATTATTCCTTAATTGATAGTCAAAAAAATATCGTTAATATTTCTCGAAATTGTATTAAAATAATAATGAAAAAGCAGTTTTTAATTATATCTATTGATTTTAATGAAATTTTGTTTGCAGCCAGTACCTGCAATTCCGAGTTTGATAGAATATAGAGATTATTCATAATACATTTCCAAAATCATATAATTATTACACGGAAAAATTATCGTGTTTTAAATACATGCCAACCTGCAGGCACAGCTAGTTCGTAAATTTAACATAATGGCTGCCCATTAACTTAACTGATTATATTTAGAACAGATTAAAAATTATTACTTACAGTTAAATAATTGTAAAATCGGACATAACGGTTTATATTAAAAGACGAAGCCATATTTTTGAAATTGGATAAAATACATAAAAATCATAATTACCGATGAAACTTCATCAAATGTGAAGAATAAATAAATTTGTAGTTAAAAGTGACTTACAGTTTTTATTAACGATAAAAGTTTGCATGGAAAATTATTAAGAGAGCTTTTCCGTTTGTCCCTTATCAGCTGTTAAAAGTGGCGCTCTAAAGCGGTCCCGTCCCATTGGCCGAGCCGCTTATGAGCGACGCTGCGATTGGTCGGCACCCGGAGCACATGAGCGACAAACCACGTGCTCATAAGTTCCACTCGAGGAAACTGTAACTTTTCACGCGGATTTTACGCCACTGGCTGTTAAAAATACGATTTTGTTGTTTTTTTTTATTAGAATTATATTTTTTTAACTAAGAGTATGTAGAATTTCGACTGTATACTTGTTTTTTTACACGTTTTTTTTTTACTTTATTTTTTAATTCAAAAAAGTTTAAGTATTTTCAGATTTTGTTTTTTAAATGCTTTAATTATTTTGCGCACATTTGATTTTTAATTTAGTAAAACTTTATTTGAGGCACAAAATTAACACAAATCCACCCGACATATATCCTAGAAACGTATTTAACACTCACTATGATTAAACTGAATGAGGATGGAACAATAAAAACAATAGAACACTTAACAGCGACAGTTACTACCACTTATAAGCACTGCCTGGAATGCACTTCGAAATGCAAATTATTTACCCCGTTGCAGCGAAATGCATTTCGGCCTCGAAAACGTAAGTCCTTCACGCGAGCACAATTTAAAAAAAAAACACAAATTCAAATATAGAACGAACTGTTTATAATTAAAAAAATATATTTGTTCGGAAACAGCCGCGTCTAAACAATACACAACAGCCTTCCACGCGGCGGCATCAACAATGCTAGGGCGAAATAAGCAAGAAATATTTAACTACCATGGAGGGGTGGGGCGGGCACTGGCCCTCAGTATTGGCGCTACGCCTGTGGTAGTTATAGTTTACGTGATACACAGCTCAAATACAAATAATATAAACATCACAACCGAGCATGCGCTGTTAACGCAGACAGGGACGCAGCTACAACGCCTTTCACGGCGAATTCGAAATTTACACATCCTGACGGGTTCTATAAAATCATATCTTAATTTTATATCATAGAAACTATCTTTGATGTGGTAGTTGTGATGCTAAAATGTATTTTTATAGATTAATTTGCATATTTTTGACAGCGGCCACGCCAGTGCGGAAGCTTTTCACGCATGCGCCGAGACTGGGAAAGCAAAATGTTATTGATGATGCAAAATGTTTATTTTTTTAAAATTTTAAAACCTCTTTGTTTCATCTATTTTAACGTTGGCTGTATGTATTCCGTTTCCTTTGCCTTAAGCATATATGAAAGGGTAATTGCACAGATAGCTAATGTATAAAGTTTTAATAAAGAACGTTTCACGTGACGCCTATAGATTATAATAACATTGAAGATAACATATGTCCTAGATATAATAGTAAAGAACAAGATAAGAAAGTAATCAGTTTGAATTAAGTCTGTGGGGAGTTCAGAGTTGGATTTATTTCAATTATAATTCTATATTAAACTGTAACGCATGCGCGCGGCGGAATTAACACCGTAACGAACTTGCTTCTTATAAAAAAATTCAACTCATAAATTTATTTATCAACAAACTCGTTCCACGGACAATAAATAATTCTATAAATAGAGATGGACGCATGAGTCGTGTGAAGAATAAAATAAATAGGTATATTATAATTACACAGATTTGCAAAGAGTTTCCCTAATTTTGGTAGGTTTTATGTACAAACATATGAAGAAAATATTCATTAAACTTTTTTGTTTTGTTTTCGAGTTTACCTGAATCTTCTATATTACAAATGGGAATATTTATTTATGTATTATTATTGTTCTTATTTTCTTGGGCCTTAGCGTATAACCGCAATCACCTAATGTTAAGTGACAATGCGAACTAAAACGGTATAGAAGAAATTATTGACTGCTTACACTGGGAGGACTAGTTCTCAAGTGTATGCTAAGTGATTGGTGAAAGATTTTGGTAAGCATTAGATAAAGTCCTATCAGCATACTATTGTTTCATCACAATGTTATATAATATGCGGACTTTAAGCTACACTTATAAAAAAAAGTTGAGGCAGACATAAGGACTGCGCACAGAAGTTACAAATTAAATATGCTGGATCTGGTAAAAGACCAGCATAGTGTAAATACTAGAAACAGCAACAAATTGGTCAGTCCATGCTTCAGGCTAACTAAGCCCAAAAACAGTTTTTAGGTAATAGTGTTAGGTTTTATAACAAAGTCCCAAAACACATTACCGATTTGCCGGATAGCGAGTTCAAGAACCATGTCGAGCGGGTTTTAGTATGTAAAGGCTATTTATTATAGGGTGGAACAACATGTGAACGATTGTGACGTCTGGAAATGAGCGTCTCTGTGCATACACTAATAAGGAAAGTAAATATTTATGTTATTGTAAAAATATATAACATGAAAAGATAAACCAGATCGAGTTTCTTGCCGGTTCTTATCGATGACTGGGTTGTCTTCCGAACCGGTAGTAGCTTTGAATAAAGGATATTTTGATTTTGAATTTGTACACAGACACTTTTTTTTACCCTTTCCTGTATCTGACAATCCAGTTCTTTTGTAAAGTAAGCTGAAAAGGGATTAGATTACTAAATTCAACAATTAAATGTTAGTCGATTTAAAAACTTAAATCTGGACATCTCTAATATTTTTCAGAAGCAAAATTTGCAACATATGTTGCGGTCTATGTCATTGTTTTTGTTTCTACTAATTATTGTACATCAGAATAAGCGAAATATTAACAATTAAAATTATATCTTTCTATATTATTAAAAAGTTTTAATTTACTTAATTGCATAATTATTTAAATTGAGTTCTATACAACCTTATTACTATATTATATAGAACTTATTCATAAAATCCACGTGTGACAAGGTTTTTCCTACGTACAAGGCCACTTAGTTCCGCATGTTTACAATGTTTGTTAAGTTTTGGCAAATATATTAGGCCTATTAGAGGCAGCATACTTTTAAATAAAGATAAATATTTTTGCATATATAATCAATAATGAAGGTCGACACCATTTGTATAATCAATTTATGGTATCAGGTTGAAATGACATTTCCAATCAAATTATGTGTTTTTTTTAATTAGGTAGGTTTCAATTAGGCCGCATTATACACACAAAATTTAAAGAAATGGATATTGATTTGTAATATAGCATTTATAAATTCCTACACCGTGAAAAACAACATAGAATTTACATGTCGCTTCTAGATAACGACAAAGCAGATAAACTTCATCATTTAATTAGACGTTAATAACTAATTTTTTTTTTATATCATAGTAGGCAAACGGACAGGTGGGTCACTTGATATAAAGAGATCACCACCGTCCATAGACACTAGCAACACCAGGGGAGTCGCAAGTGCGTTGCCAGCCTGTGTTTAGAGGAGGGGAAGGGGAGGTGGTCTTCCAGCGCTCTAACTGAACGAACTAAATACAACAACTCAAGCACTATTACTTCACGTCGGTTTACTGTGAGAGGGTGGTAGTACCCCGAGTGAGCCGACCCATTCACGCTCAAACCAATAATAGCTTCAGCGTGGCTCTACCACCTACCTAAAGCAGTTTTTTAGGTAATAGTGTTAGGTTGTATAACAAAGTCCCACAGCACATTACCGATTAGCGGGAGAGTGAGTCCAAGCACCATGTCCAGTGGGTTTTAAAGTCTATATTATAGGGTGCTATGTATGTGGTTAATATTTGAACGATGGTGACGTCTTGAAATGACGGCCCTCTCTGTGCACCCACTAAAAACGAATGTAAGTATCTATGTTTTATAAAAATACTAGCGGGCCCGGCAGACGTTGTCCCGCCCTGATTATAAAAAAATCCGGGACAAATTATATACCAAAACGTTCCTCGTGAATCACTTTATCCACTGGTGAAAACCGCATAAAAATCCGTTCAGTAGTTTTTGAGTTTATCGCGAACAGACAGACAGACAGACGCGGTAGGGGACTTTGTTTTATACTATGTAATGATATATATCATGAAAGAATAAACTACTTCTAGTTTCTTGCTGGTTCTTCTCGATAACTGAGTTGATTTCTGAACCGGTGGTAGCTTGACATTCTTAAGCACCTTCTTAAATCCTAAATCGCATAAAGTATTTTTGGTTTTATTTCATGTTATGAAAATCGACATGTGGTAAAGCACTGTATTTGTTAGGTGGAGTATCAGAATCCCTGTTATTCTTGTGAGGCAACGTTTTCTTGATCGGCACGCATTCATCATCGCATGACTATACTTGTGCCTCAAACACGTATCCACGCAACGCCAGAGGATGCCCGAGGAGCTGGACATATAGAAGAGATTGCTCGGTAAGTAGACAAATTCCGTCAATCTTGTTTTTTGATTTAGTGTCCGTAATAAATACCCTTTTTATATTACAGGGCGGAAACGTACAGGCGAGTCACCTGATGGTAAGTGATCACCGCCGTCCATAGACACTAGCAACACTAGGGGAGTCGCAAGTGCGTTGCCAGCCTTTTAAAGGAAGTCTGCCTCCGGCGCTCTCACTGACCGAACGAAACGCTACAATGCAAGCACTATTACTTCACCACCTACCCTTTCGCGAAAATAGAAGTTTTGCGGGACGAACAATCTGCAGCTGATAATTCTTGTCTGAGTAGATATTTGGATACAAAAAGTATATTAACGTGATCTATTTAGGGAAAATTTGACATTAATCTACGCTACAATAAGTGATAAAAATCAAAAACGCGTACGGAGTTGCTAGAGTAGCTAGTAATTTTTTAATAAGATTTTTTTTAATTATCCGTTGGTCTGTATCAAATAAGTTAATGTTTAGTCATTTGGTGGTTTAATCATTATTGGAAGAAGATTCGCCGATCGAGCGTCATTTAAAATTATACAAAGGTTTTTAATAGGTACATAATATAGTATATACTAGCCGACCCGTGCCCACTTCATTGGTCGGTAATAGGCATTATCAAGCTACAACTTTTCTCTAGAACTCAATCATATATAACTCATAATTAAGGCAGCGTTCGTAAGAAACGTTTTCGTTCGACCATTTTTCTCCGACTCCCCAGATATTACCCCCTACAACCTCACAAACTTTACCTCTTTATAATATTAGTATAGATAAGGCCTTTTTACTTACTAACTCTAATTATAGTGAATACTTTACTAAAAAATAATGATATCAGAAAATTAAATGTCGAGAGGGATTCCAGAATAAAAAAGACGTTTGTTTTTTCAAAATTTTTGTTTTTATGCTCAGCCATAAAAATAATAATACATACTAGCGTCAAACTTTGTGTAATAAGACTAAAAATCCCAAAGTTAAACAACGCATACGTGTCTAAGTCGGCTGAGTTTGAATCGACCTCAGAGTAAAAAATAAAAAGTACTTTTTTTTAATCATTCCAATATTTTCTTTTTCCATTAACTGAGTGAAATAACAATTGAGATTATACTATATGAAATAATTAATTATTTGATAAATACATATCACAAATGCATTGTGTAAGGGTACGACGCGATGTTCTAAGAGTCTCAGTGTTCAGGTCCGTTTCGCACTTGAAAGATTTTTCAAGTGAAGTAAAAAATTAGGTCAACCCTTTTAAATACAATTTTGAACAATAAGCATAAACACAATAAGTTGTTTAAATCAGAGCTGAAATAAAACTAGATTATATGACTAACTGACAGGTTTCTCTCTGAGGTTTAGTTGAAAAAGTTCATATACCAACTATATTTATTGGCCTACTTTATATAATATAAAAACAGTTTAAGTCAATTTTGCCATTAACACATTTTTATGTATTTTTTTATGGCTGTTGATTAGATTTGCTTATCTAATTTATTATAGCAATTATTGTTTATGGCTACTAAAATTATGTACCTCAAATGTCACCACAGTCTAAACATTTATATTGTCAGAACCAATTTTGAAATCAAATCTTGATTAATTTGACCTCCAATTGAATGACATTTAATATTTAGTTTGGAATTTAAATTTAAAGGTGTTTCGTTTTTATGACGTTTATTGAAAGGCATAAAAATTACAAAAAATATTTATTAAAGATTATATTATAACAAGGCTGAATTAAATTTAGTACATAAAATAGCTAAAATATATTCTATATTTAAAGAAGCAAGAAGGCAAGAGCTTACGAACCACGTAACGTTACTTTGTATAGAAATGGAAATCAGCCATAATATATGTAAAGATTCCTCCAACAGGATATTATGATGATAGGATCAACGAGTTATCTGAAAGTTGGTTAGTGGTATTCACGAGTTGGAAAAACACGTTAAGAATAAGCTTGTGGAATAAAATCTAAAACAGACACCCTTGACCTCGTTGTCATTCGGATGAGAGTCCTAAACGCTCGCTCTAAAAGCCCGGTGAAGCTGTGAATCTCTACAACTGTTAGTCAGTTAAAAAAAATTAATCTAAAAATTATTCACCTGAATATATTCAATGTTAATTTATAATTGATGTATTCAAACATTAATTTGATTCAAATCATAACTATAAAAAAAACGAATTAAAAAAGTAGTGTTTGGAAATCTCGTTTCAAATATAGAGAGACTTTTTTATATTGCAATATGAGTTAATATATATATATATATATATATATATATATATATATATATATATATATGTCAATAAGAGTCTCGTCAACTATTTCGATTAGGTCAGACAAACAACAGACACTTTAATTGTATTTATAAATGTAGTTTAAAATATTTCTTATGCAAAAATAAAAATCAAATATCACTAGCGATGTGAATCGCATTCGCTGCTTACGTCACGGTGTGAATGAATCCAGAAAGAGTAGGCCGATGACATTTTTATTGGGCGATGATTTAAGTCTTATCGATTGTCTTGGAAAGTTGTGTACGCAAAAAATACCTCAAAAAGATATATGTAGGTGGATATATTTAGTATCTACGTATTTCGACGTAAAAGGCTATAAATTGTATTTCAAAAGTTCGTCTATTTCACCAAACATGTTTAATTAATGTAAACAATATCATTATTTTTTGGGTTTATTCTCGTATTTTCTTTAATTACAGCTAAATATAGACAGATGTCGAGTACTCTAGATGGCAATTGTATTACGAAAATTAACAAAGGCTCAGAATTGTTTAATTTTTTTTTAATCCAGTGATGCTGAATTACTGCTTACAATAAATTATTGTCATAGCCTTAACTATTCTCACTGTAAAAGTTTTTTATAACAGATTCCTAACATGAATAATTAGAAGTAAAAAGGTTTTATATAAAATATTATTAATAGGATATAAGATATAACATTTCAGAATATAATTTGCTATAGAGTTATTTGAAATTAAAGTATGTATACTGCACGCATTGTTTTTTCCCCAACTAATTATCATATCATAATTCTTAGTAAAAAAACGAATAACCACGATTCCTTACTAACAATTACACGATCTGTATCTTAATTTTATGTACGTTTTAGAGATATTATAATTAAAATTATTTAGTAATAATAGATAAGTAAGATTTATGAATGTGTTTGTAGAAGATAATTTGGTAGTACTGAATAAATTGTAATAATATGTTCTGTGACAATTGCGTTTTATTGTTACTAGTTGTTGCCCAATGTTCAAAATACGACCATAATAAAACAAACAAACTTTTTTGTTAATCTGTCAATTCGTTGAATATTATTTTATCTGTATTAAATATTGTATACTGTAGAAATGAGGGTTACGAAATATGGTGTGTTGAGACTAACAGCTTGGAGTTTTTGGCGGTATTTTGGTCTGTCATGTAGTCGATTTTATTTTTTATTCATAATCTTGTGTTACTTGACTGTATATTGTGTAAAATTGGTAGTGTTTTATGTAATATAGTTTGTTTATTGTGCATAAGTGAAGTGAATGGAAAATAATACCACGGACCATGAATTCTGAGATGCCACAAAAACTCCATGGAAAGTTCTAACAAGATGGCCACCATCTTGTTAGTTCATTGAAATTATATCAAGAAACTTGTAATATCGATATTCACTTGACAATGGCAGTAATAATCTAAAAGATTGGTTGTCAAAAATAAAGTTAAAAAAAACTTAATGCTTCGGCTCGTCTATTGTAACGAAAATCTGTTTCTTTGTCGATAACAACACTAAAACTCTTGTTTTTTCATGTCTTTGTTCATAATCTTGTTTCTTATTTGATCTTTGTTCATTCAGGAGTTGCCTTTTATGATGATAAAAAAGTAAATAGAATTTATATGTATATTAGATACTTGGAACTTTGTGCTACCAATTTGTCACGCGATTTCGTCCGTTTATTTTTCGTATCGCTTATTTAAGTAGTGTTCGTCCCAAATAATTAAATATGATATATTATGAGCATTTAACAAGGAAATTACCCATTGTGTTTCTCAATGCAAATATCATTACAATGGATCCGAAGTTTTATTCTTGGAGAATTTCATGAACGGACAAGTAGATTTACTTTCATCTTTATTATAGTAGCTTTGATGTGTATTAATAATAACTATATATAAAAAATATGATAATTCCGATCGAGTTTGTCCTCGGCTTTTCTCCGATAATTGAGAAGTTTTCCCGACAGAAGGTAGCGTTTCGACGCTCATAAGTCTTCTCAGAATCTTACCTCTAATAATATTCATGATTTTAATGATATTAACAGTAAAGAGATAATTACTCCAAACTATTACTATATTAATTGTAGTACTACTGTATGTGGGAAAATATAGAATTGTGGATATCTCGGATTTTGTTATACCAATACGTCCTGGGCTGGCGTGGTGGTTATGCCCATGCCTTCCTTCGGTGGTTCTCTTATAGGCAGATGATGAATATTATAATAATAGCTAGCGGCTTCGCTGTGGTTTATATAAATTAGACCTCTTCTGGATGAAACATATCCTATGCTCTTTGTTCTACATCTGGCAGTGTTTATACAACATTTTTATGATGATTGGATGAGTAAATAATGCGTGAAAGCGTAACAATCATGCAAACAAATTTATATTCGCATTTACAATTCCTGACCACGTTCTTTTTAACAATTATTTACAATCAACAATCATATATCGGGAATGTGGATGTTAGAGTTGTTGGCAGGATCTTATTTTGTCTTCCGTCATGTAGTGGTTTTTTTATTTGATTCATACTTTTGTGTTATTTGGCTCTATATTTTGTGATATTGGTGGTGTTTTACGTAAGATAGTTCGGTTATTGTGCATAAATGAACTGTATGGGAAATAGTAGCACTGAGCATGGATTCTGACTTGCCACAAAAGCCCCCTGAAAAAACCTAACAAGACTAGCATCTTGTTAGTTCATTGAAATGATCGCAAGAAACTTGTAATATAATTATCTACTCGACAATGGCACTATTGGTAGTATTCAGCTGCTAGAAGACTGCTTTTTAAAAATAAAAAAAATGTGGGTGTTTAACACAGCATTTTGTCAAAACCGATATCAGACTATTAAAAAAGGCTGGTTAGTTTATTTAAATTTTCTAATTAGTCAATTTATATATTTTTTTTAAATTTAAATGTTTTATATAAGTTACGATGAGAAAAAAAACCCAAGATACATTTGAGAATATAAAACAAACGAGTTTTATATAGCAGAGTTGAGAAAAAATGATCGAAAAATTAGCATTTATATAGTCAGGTGGGTATTTTAATAAGGAAATATTAATTAAAAGTTAGTGAAAGCATAGAGAGGGCGGAACCCCGCCTACTGTAGAGCGACGCCCAGCCACGCTGTTAAGCGACCGCCTACACGAAATACATTTAAGAGCTGAATATCCTCGCTTGTACACTGTCATTTTAAAATAAGGAGTACTCGTTCAATAATCTCACTGCGATAATAAAAAAAAAACCTATTTTTTTATTAATTAAGCTCAGCAATAGCTACGAAATAAAAAAAAAATTAGGGAGTTGTAAGGACTGCAGACAGAAGTGACAACTCAGTACAATAGAATAACTGTTTTAAGTTTCTAAATTAATTTGTATTATCATTGATTTGGGTTTTAAATCTATTGGCCCTCTGAACAATAATTATATACATTTTTATACAGTTTATTAATTAATCAAACATATGAGATAATGAGAGGCAGCACAATCTCAATACGAAATATTAATATTACTTATACACAGATCCCTATATTACGCGTCGTTAGTCTGACGCAAGCCGCGCAATCGCAATATGGCCGGTCATACTTACTAGCGTGTCATGACACGAGATTATAAATTTATCTTTATCTTAAAATATGGGGCATAGCGAATCATTAAAGGCTGAGTTTCAGAAATTAAATAACTTAACTCTGCTCTCCCGATATAGTCTTGATAATTTAATGAATGTTCGCAAACATAATAACGAAATCAAATCTAATTTAATCTAAGACCGGCATAACTTAAATATGTAGTAAGAAATTGATACATTAGCCAACCCATGTTTCAGGCTCAAAAGGAACGTTACGCGATGTTCCCAGGCTGTCACCAATCAAAGTACTCACCGCGCCCGACGATGTTTAACTTCGGTGATCCGACGATAACCGATCTTTTCAACACTCTACCCGACACAGTGTTTCCTCGTACAAATAGTTTACGGATCAAAAATTTAAAGCCGGTCCATAAGAAGTTTTATTTCTAAAGGTAGAGCGGGGCTTTCTTTTTAAGAGATTCATACATTACGATAGGTTTGTCGGATGTTCTGGTAAAATTGATGGTAGAAATAATAAACTCTAATAACTAACACTAATAACTTTAGAATCACTCTACTTTATTAATTCTCATTGGTCTTTGAATATCTGTATATCTTAATATATATATTTCTTGTGTGCGTGTGTATGTGACTGAACTCCTCCTAAACGACTGGACCGATTTTGATGAAATTTTGTGTGCGTGTTCGAGTGGATCCGAGAATGGTTTAGATTCACAATTGGACCCGGTAGATGGCGCTGCGGTCGACTTTTAGGATTTTTTTGTTTTCAAGGCAGGACAACGTCCGCCCGGTCCGCTAGTATATATATATATATTTGTATGCTTTGTCCACGATGAACTCCGAAACTATTCACCCCATCTTCATGAAAGTAGGCATTTATGTATAATTTGGTCCAACTTGAGAGATAGGATAATTCATGTTTCGATTAATGGCATCTATATTTATTAATTACAAATTAATTGAATGTCAATGTTCATTATTGTTATTTATTGTAAGTTTCATCGGTCTCGAACAGATGGCGCTAAATTAGTTTGTTGACAGAAAACTGTAGGAACGACTGTTATAGGTATCTCATAGATGGCGCCACGGTTTAATTTTGTTTTTTTTTGTATATTATTGGAGGCAAACGAACAGATGGTTCACCTGATGTTAAGTGATCATCACCGTCCATAGACACTTGCAACACCAAGGGAGTCGCAAGTGCGTTGCCAGCCTGTTTGGGGGAGGGGGAAGGGTAGGTGGGTCGCTCTCACTGACCGAACGAAACGCAAGAATGCAAGCACTGTTACTTCACGTCGGTTTTCCGTGAGAGGGTATTACCCCGGGCGAGCCGACCCATTCATGCTGAAACCAATAATAGCTTCAGCGTGGCTCTACCACCTACTATAATTATAATTTCTTTTTCAATAACTGAGCCACAGCAATTCGTGACCGGGTCAGCTAGTCCAAATAAACAAGTGTACAAAAACACTTTGCAGAATTATTAAATAGAATTATTAAATAACTGTTTCCAGCTCTTATACTAAAATCTTTCACAGCTACATAACTCTACTAGCAGTGTAGAACAAAGCGTAGTGAAAGATAGTAAAACCTCCCGGGGGGTGTCACCTCCTGCGATTGCATTCTTTAGGGGGTTAGCCCTCCCCCCCCTTCGCAATTCCTTACTGTAGTAGTATAAGGAATAGTTAACACCATTTTTATGCGAAAGTTCGTGAAATGTATATAATAAAAAGCATGTACGAGTATTTCATCTTCTTGTGAATTATCGTATATTTACTTTATTAAGAGTTTTACACATATATTTAACTCCTGGAACAATTCTATCGATTTTAAGGTACCTATGTTAAATTTTACTAAGTTTAGTGGTCGATATTCGGCGTTAATGAGGAGTACAAAGGTTTTTCTCCACGCGTTAATATACAGATATTATTATCTGTACTCAAATGAATACTTTTACTCTTATAGTTTGTGCCCTGACGAAGTTAGTGCCAGCAGGCCTTTTCTTCCAGCTAACTAATGGTACTGTGAAAAAAAGTTATTGTAGATAGTGCAAATAAAAAAGAAAGTGAGAAGAGAAGAGCATATGTCCCACTGTTCTCCAACATTCAAAGGCAAATGAAACACAGGTCCGACTATAACCGACGTAATGTTTATTCCCACTAATTTTTGTCACACAAAAAGAGTGCGGGTCAGAACTTTAAAGCCTCACTTCTTACTTTAACTTCTTATAAGTTTTACTTAAGGAAATGAATAAAATAAAAAGTATAATAATACATATGGGCTTAACACTAAAATATAAATACATCAATAGTGTGTGGAATATATAAAATATACGTATATAACATAAACTTACTCATACATACAGATATATTAATGCACTAGCTATGCCCGCGACTCCATCCGCACGGAACCTAATGTAAAAAAATAGTGACTAATAAAATGAACTCAATTTAAGTCAATTTACTTATCTACTTTTCTCTCATACTTAAGTCGCGTCGTTATTAAAATTACAATAGCTTTTGATAGAGTGAACCGATTTTAATCAAACCAAAACTAAATGTTACTCGAGAATATGCTTTATTTTCTTGAAGATGTTTTATCACGAATGCAGTATTTTAGAAGTGATTCCAACAAACAGACAGTCAGACAGACATTTCTAAAAATGATTGAAATGTATTTTATTACTTATTTATTTATTTATTTTATTTATTTATTAGGAAAACTAACAGCTATAATATACAATACATAGTTATTAGAATAGAAAACATCAAGCCATTTATAAGTCTTCGCCGATATAAAACAGAATACAATCACTTGCATTATATGGTATTATTACTACACACCTGCAACAATTTTTTTTACACAAATCTAAAAATCACAGACGCGATAGATTTACATTCTTATTATATGTATAGATTTCTTTTTGATTGCTTTACTAAATGGTAGAAACTGTATTGAGTTTGTAGAAATATTGTAAATTGTAGACGTAAGGAGACGCGATATGATGAACCTATAAAAATATCCCTCGACTCGTAATGGTATGGAAGAAAGGTAACTATTTCATTAAAATTGGTCAACATCTGCTAAAATCTTAGCAAAATCAGTTCAACCGTATGGGAAATTAACCTGCGACTTTCGTGCCTTAGAAATATTATTCTCGTTTCGGATTATTTTGTCCTATTCTTATTCAGTTTTTGTCAATTCAGAGTTATTTTTCATCATTGTATCATTACTTCTTAGCCTTAATAAAGAACCGTTATAATAATATATAGTATAAAAATTGTCTATCAGAAAATAGTTTATGACAGGTACGTGGTTTTAATTTGCAATTGTGAAGTAAATATTTATCCGATTCTTCTGTCGCTTTGCTATTGTAGAATATTTAATTAAATCTCTTTTTTTCAATATGATTTATACCAATAAATAAAACAAATATGTCTGTTTGTAATGTCAAAATAACAGTATCTTGCTAAATGGATAAGAATGTATATACGGCGTTTATAACAAACTAGCGGGCCCGGGAGACGTTGTCCCGCCCTGATTATAAAAAAATTCTGGACAAATTGTATACCAAAACTTTCCTCATGAATCATTTTATCTACTGGTGAAAACCGCATAAAGATCCATTCAGTAGTTTTTGAGTTTATCGCGAACAGACAGATAGACAGACGCGGTAGGGGACTTTGTTTTATACTATGTAATGAAAGCCATTTTTTAAATTTTTTTTGTATCTGTTTTTTCCGGCAACTCTACAAAACAGCTGGGTCGATCTTTATGAGACTTTCACTGACAGATGACTTATATTATAAGAAGTAATTTTGTGTACTTTTGTTTTTGAAAAATAATAATTATGGTATCACTCAAGTATTATTCCTTATCAAATAAACACGCAATCATATTGCCATCGTCGTCTGAAATCATTATCGATTTAAAAAAAGCTTGTATAACTTACAAATTACAATAAATAATATTTTTACATGACAAATATAAAAAACGCAAATAGACAATCGCATATAATTCTCATTCAATTTGTGACGCAATAAATAATAATTACTTAAGGAAAATATATAAAAGAATATCCGTATTACAAGAAATAGTAAAAAAACTGCCGACTCAGTATAACCATTCGGAGAACCCATAATAAATTAATAGCGAACGGTTCGCAATAAAATATATAACGTAGGGTTAAACAACCGTTGAAGGGTTATTAAACGTAACATATAACTGATTTGAATATCTTATAGAAGAATATTCATCGTCAGCGTTCATCAACTAGTTCAATAGTACAGTATCACATCCAAAAGACTTCTTTTTAAAATGAAACTTTTTCCATCACCTCAAATTTTTAAGTCTGTCTATCGCATGTTGCATTACAGCCGACGCGCGGAGTAGGGGTAAAATGAAAGACGCTCGGCAGATCAGCCAAGCCAATGTGTATCATCTGAATGATTGTACTTATTATGCACTAGCATTGCTCGTGACTCTGTTCGCGTGGAACCTAATGTAAAAAAAGAAATTGTGAATAATAAAATCAACATCTGATTATATTAAGTCCACTTATTTACGTTTCTCGTACTTAAGTCGCTTCGTCATTAAAATTGCAATAACTTTTGATAGAGTGAACCGATTTCAATGAAACCAAGACTAAATGTTACTCGAGGATATGCATTATGACTGAACGCAGTATTTTAGAAGTGATGCGTGTTCATAAAAATAAACAGACAGACAGACATTTCTAAAAATGACTGAAATGTATTTTATTAGTTATTCCAAGACACCTGCTACAATTTTTTTTACACAAAAATCTAATTTTGATTTCCTTTCTTATTATATGTATAGACTAGCAGGCCCGGCAGACGTTGTCCCGCCCTGATTATAAAAAAATCCGTGATAAATTATATACCAAAACGTTCCACATGAATCGCTTTATCCACTGCTGAAAACCGCTTGAAAATCCGTTCAGTAGTTTTTGAGTTTATCGCGAACAGACAGACAGACAGACGCGGTAGGGGACTTTGTTTTATACTATGTAATGAAGATTCCGTACTCTAATAAGCAGATTGAAATTAAAATTTATAGTTGGATATCTTGTCTACCTTTGATTTACCGTTATCATTCCCATTTTACAGTTATTAAGTTCAGATTAAAGACACGATTTTAATACCCTTAATCGAATAATTTTCCGAACGTTTTGAAATAAATGCCTACGATCCAAAAAAGAAGTTTCACCTTCATCGGGGTTTTATAAAACCACACTGTTTTTACCTAAGCACAGACTAAATTACTACGTTCACATCCATCCATCTGGTGTCTATTTCATAACTAGTTGTCCGCCCTGGCTTCGGACGGGGTTGCTAACAATGAACACGTCCAAATCTTTGCTTTACACTACGACCGTATAGTGAAACACTATGGCAACTAAACAAGTGAACAATTTTGTCAATATTTGTGAAAAACTCGTCACAGTGTCTCGCGTAATTTTTCGCGTTTTAAGCAGCTAGCGTACATTTAACTGTAGAGATTTTTTTTTCTTATGTTATAGGAGGCAAACGAACAGACGGGTCACCCGATGGTAAGTGATCACCGCCGTCCATAGACACTAGCAACACCAGGCGAGTCACAAGTGCGTTGCCGGCCTTTTATAGAAGTATACGCTCGTTTCTTGAAGGTTTGCATTTCATAATTGTTTGGAAATACCGCCGCTGGGAGTCGATTCCACAAGGTTGAAGTACGAGGCAGAAACGACCTTGAAAACCTCACCGTGGAAGACATCCACTCATCCAGGTGGTGTGGAGGAAATTTTAGTTTTTGGCGATCCCGAAGAGGAATGATAACGGACAGACGGACGATTGTAAAACACTAAACTAAATCTTATGCCATACATGAAGTTACCATAGTTAGTGCCATACATGCTGAGCTGGCCCTACTCAAATAGGACAAGACCAAGAAGATGAAGATTATTTTATAGATCCATAAATGTGGAAACTAAAGAAACTAAACGTGGAAAATGTGGAAACTAAGAAACTAAAGAAACTAAAGAAATAATAAAAATCGCTTGTGTGATTTTTGACATAATTGAGTACAAACATACAGACATGCTAGAGAAAAATGAGTTATTTTTATATGTACCCAGCTTCTTATAAAACCCGTGACCATGTTTTTTTCTTTGCAACCAATCTTCTAATATTAGGTCTTTACCTATGAAATTGCCGTTTTGTATGAAAAAATTTAAACGAATTTTTTTCATGTATTTTTTATTTGTATTAATCGAAGTAATCACCCATGCAATCAATCCATCTTTGCCAACGCAGTGGCAGTTTATTGATGCCCTTCTTAAAGAAATCAGCTGGACGGGAGGCAACAAATTCTTCAAAGGCATTTTGTACTGCCTCTCGGGTATTGATTTTTTTTCCCGCCAAGGAGTTATCCAAATTCTGGAAAAAGTAGTAGTCTGTAGGCGCAAGGTCTGGTGAGTAGGGCGGAAGACGGAGAACTTCAAACCCCAGTTCTTGCAACTTGGAGACCGTCTGCTGTGCAGTATGAGGTCGCGCGTTGTCGTGCAGGAGCAGCGGAGACGAGCGATTGACCAATGCTGGTTGGAGATGTGCCAGCTTCTCCATTATTGTGTTCAGTTCTTCACAGTACACATCTGCAGTAATGCTCACCCCGTTTGGTAAGAAGCTGTAATGAATCAAACCGGCGCTAGACCAGCAAACAGTGACCATCACTTTTCTAGGGGTAAGTTTTCGTTTAGGGCATTGTTTAGGTGCTGAACCAGGATCCAACCAACTTGCCGAGCACTTGCGGTTATCAAACAGAATCCATTTTTCATCGCAGGTAACAATGCCGTTCAAAATTTCTTCATTTGTGTGTCTGTTGAGCTGTGCAAGGCACGTCTCGACGCGTACTTTGCGCTGGCGATCATTGAGTTCGTGGGGCACCCATTTGTCAAGCTTTTTTACCTTGCCAATTTGACGCAAATGGACCAATATTGTTTTGACGCTAACATCGAAAGCTGCTGCTAATTCAGCCGTAGATTGTGTATCATCAGCTTCCACAATCGCCTTTAATTCGTCATTGTCAACCAAAGTCTTCGGACGACCGCGAGGTTCATTTTTCAGGTGGAAATTCCCAGAACGGAAGCGAGCAAACCAATAACAGGTGGTGCGTTGGTTTGTAGTGTTAGCTCCGTAAACGTCGTTGATGTTGCGTGCCGCTTGTGCCGCGTTGCTGCAACGACGGTACTCATATTCCATAATTACTCGAATTTTTAACGTATCCATGATGACAAAAAAGAATGAAATGCGATGAAAATGTAACACTAATCAATAAACAAATGATTACTTTTGGAAAAAGAATTCCATGTTTTTAAAATAAAATTAATTTGAAATTAGAATTCTTAGCCAAACAAAAATTATTTTGATTTGAAATGGCCAGTACTGCAGAACGGCAATTTCATAGGTAAAGTCCTATTATATTGTTACTGCCATTGTCGAATAGGTAATCATACAAGTTTCTTGGCGATCATTTCAATGTTATAACAAGATGGTGGCCCTCTTGTTAGAATTTTACAGGGAGTTTTGTGGCAATAAGCAAAAGCCACCAATATTACAAAATATAGAGCCAAACAACACAGAACTATGAATAAAATACAAAATTCACTAGATGACATTCCAAGATCCCGCTAACAACTCCTACGACCGTTTGCGGGGTGGTAGGGTGTCTGTACCCGACTGGATCGCGACCACCGTACACCAGGTGGAACACCCGCCATAGTGGCACGTTTGGACGTGTCGCGTTCCGGGATCAGCCGGTGTATATCCAGCAACCAGGGGGGGGGGGGGGGGCGGCTGTCCCTTACTGGGACGCTTTCAGGCCGGCATGACAGCGGCGATCGGCGATGGATAGTATGTCTTTCGGCGGTCGCCATTGTTTTTGGGTTCTACTGTGCTTACCATCAGGCACAGTACAGTCACTTTGCCGAGCTACAATAAAAAAAAAAAAAAAAAAAAAAAAATAACAAAATGGCAAATTAGCAATTGAACATCTGTTAAGTCTGTCAATATATTCGAAGTCTCTTCTGTCACTCACTCACTATTTATATCGAGGTAACACTATGTAACCCATTTTTTTTCAATTTTCCTCACGATTTTTGAACCATTTTCTTTCATATAAGCCTTGTAGTTACTGACAATAACAAACACAAAAAAAATAGAATTAGTAAAATTTGTGCAGTCGTTCTGGGTTGATATACTTATATTCGGCAATTGTTTTTTATTTATATAGATTGAAAGACCCATCTGTAGACAAATTATGATTGATAAGTTTAGCTGTAATAGGACGAAATACATTTCTCAATAATATATATAATGACCAATAACGCAAAACAAAAATTCTAAACTACAAAAACACTTAGTCTAAGAGCCCGTGGCCGCCAGATCTTCATTACTGTATAAAAGTTGAAAGTTTGTCAGCGTATGCCACTAGCGCAAGTTCTAACGATGGCCTTAATGACTTTAGATCATAGTAGCTAAAATAACGAAAGTATAGCGGCTACGGGCTCTTGTTCTAACTGAATTCTTTAGATATATCAATGAGGCATTGTTCAACTAAGTATTGTTGAATAAAACCTAACATTTCCCCTACTCTTGTTCCGATTATCAGACGTCATACTTGTATGTATATTATTACAAAGTTTTGCTCATGGATTTGCTCACAATAATGTTGATTTAACCTATTAAAACTAGAAAGTGTAACAGACAAACAAACAGACTCACATTCGTATTTATAATATTTGTTTGAATCTCCTGTCTTTAATTATGACGAATTTAATGACATCTCGTAAGATAGAATCCTTTAAGCAGTTTAAACTACAGAGAGTCCCAGACAAATAAATACACATAGACATACGTACATACATTACTTACACACATATATCTATAAACTCGAAAAATATTACGTTCCTTTTGCGTTGTAGGGTAATGACTGATTGTTCATTTACTGAGTAAAAATAACCATTTTATGTACTGTAGGTATTTTTTTAAAACAATGATACTCTCGTATAAATACTAGCTAACCCAGCCACGCGTTGCTGTGACTGAGTTATGACATGTTGAATGAAAATTATGATGAAGTATTTGGTATTATGGGGTAATGAATTAGCCTAAAAACTTAATACAGAAAAAGCGAGGTTACGTAGTAAATAGATTAACAGAACACATGCACCATAAGATAAACTGGAGTTGAAAAAAAAAAACAAAATTAAAACGTGGCGTCATCTATTAGATATCTATAACAGTCGGTTCTATAATTTTCCGTCATCAAGCTAATTTAAAGCGCCATCTGTTCGAGACTGATGAAACTTACAATTAATACCAATAATAAATATTGACAATCATTTAATTTGCAATTAAAAACTATTGAGGCCATTAACTGAAATATAAATTATCCTATCTCTCAAGTTGGACCATATTATACATAAATGCCGACTTTCATGAACATCCGTTGAATTGTTTTGTATATATAATAGTATAAATATTTAAATGGATGTGGGAGTTATAATATCTACTACGCTTATCAGCATATTACTATATTAATTCGGAGCGTAATGTTTGATAAATGCTTCTAGATTACTTAAGTTTTGAATTCCATTGACCCTTTACCTTTTATTTCAAGCCTAATGCCCAACAAAGAGGGCGGTAATTAACAGTTATAAATAAATCTTGAAATGATTATTATTTATCATAATGTACACGCTGCAACGACCTTCAAAGGCCAATGCATTCATACATTGACTCTAGGAGTAATAATAAATGTATACAGCGGGATAATATAAATAATTATATGTATACAACATGGACGTCGGTATGTATATGACATACATAAACTCCTTTTCACCGATCATCATGAAAGTTCTTGGTCAAAATTTATAATATTAATTTTACTGCAGCGGTTACTAGGTGGCGCTGTACAATATTAATGATGTACAGTTCAACCAATCCTCATAATAATTGATTTGCATAAATATTTGAGCACGGAGAATATTTACATAGAATCATAGTGTTACAAAGCAACTATGGTAACAACTAACCGCAACTTCATCCGCTTTATTTCTATATAAATAAAAATAATTTGCCGAATGTTTATAAGCGAATCACTTTAAAACGGCTACATATATTTGGCTAATAATTTTTTAAGTTATACTTCTTTTGGCGCGTTACTGAAAAATGATGAGAGTAAATTTTTACAATGCGCGCGCACACCGTCACGAAAACCCGGCACCCTGAAGTTATTACGATGCGCGCGCACACCGTCACGAAAAACCGACACCCTGAAGTTAGTTATAGTCAACATTCTATTTCTTTGTATTTGTTGTTTGTATTTCTTTGTATTAAAACTTACAATGTATTAAATACCTTTTTTCTATTGACAGTGTCGTTTTTTCTATAAACGTAGAATAAGGCTAAAGATAAAATTTTTGAAAAGATTTTTATCTCGTTACGCCAAAGAAGTATAACTTCTAAAGCGTGTACATAAGTACACACACACTTTTTTTTGTCGTATTTTAAATTGTTAAGATCAGGTTTGTATGAAAGAAAATGTTTACAAAACCGTACGTAAAAGTGAAAAATTTGATTTAAAGATCTTTATATAAAAAAAGAGGGGCATAGACTGAAAAGGGATCTTTAAAAATATTGACAAAATTGACAGACTAACGTTCAGTTGGTATTTTATTCAATTACAATTGGTATTTTATTTAGTTACAATAAGGAAAGATTTGGTTCCATTTTATTGGCCAGTACATCTGTGCGAAGCCGACGCAGGCAACCAGTTACTGTATAAAAGTAACACTAAAATACAGTTTAGCGCCATCTAGTAACAAATTATAAGACATAGAAATCGTTACTATGAAAAAACAAGTGTATCCACTTTTATAAGAGTTTATAATTTCTAACATGTTTAATATAAGCGTCCGCACGCGATTTCTTCTGCGTTCGTATCTTTACTAATGGTATCATAATACATAATCTTCCTGCAATTGTATAAGTTAATTACTGCAAAGTTTCATCAAAAACATTTGCATAGTTTTTCCACGAGAAACTAACGAACACTCATCTACCCTTGTTAACTTTCTCTTAATAATATCAATATAATTTATTCAAAAATTTTCTTCCATTAACGTACTAGCAGCGCTTCTAGTGTGAATACAGCGGACCTAAAATTGACAATACACAAACGACATATTTCATCGCTTATCAAAATTATTAAAACTGGACTAAAATTCTCTGTTATACTGCACGAATTGTTAAAATTGTCAATACATAGTCTAAATCAAATAAAAAACACCACTCAAGCTAAATCCCTTGGGGAGATGCAGACCTTGTTTGCATTTAAGATAACTAAGTATTTCCAGGACCTTCGTTCGAACAGTCAAACTTTCCCTTATTTTTTTTTTTTATACGATACTTCACTTCTGTATTTGGCAATCCGATGCTCTTGAGGACCACTGACGCCATCTATGAGTTCTGAGTAGAGCTTGTTACGCAAAATCACAGTTGAAACTTTATTATAGTATTGACATATTTACCAAAACCGGATTTGAACTTTTTTTTTGTCGCCACGATTGCTCTTTGTTTTAAGTTCTAATGATAAAAATCAATTTTGACAACTTATATACCTAAATGTTCCTCATGAATCACTTTATCTACTAGTGAAAACCCCGTGACGATCCATTCAGTAGTTTTTGAGTTTATCGCGAACAGACAGACAGACTTGGCTGAGGACTTTATTTTATAATATGCAGTCTATAAATATAATAAGAATGTAATTCTAACGTGTCTGTACTTTTACGATTTTCGTGAAAAAAATTGATGCAGGTGTCTAGGAATAAGTAATAGAATACACTTCAATCATTTTTAGAAATGTCTGTCTGTCTGTCTGTTTGTACGAACACGCATCACTGCTAACGCACTGGGTTCACAATAAAACCTCAAATCACAAATCATAAAGCATATCTTCGGGAGTAACTTAGTCTTTGTTTCATTACAATCGGTCCACTCTATCACAAGTTATTGTAATTTGAATGACGGCTCGAGTTAAGTACAAGAGAAGAGTAGTAATCTATATAAATAATTTAAAGCTTCGTTTAGTTGAACGAACTGGTTTCAGGAACGCCTGGTCCGATTAAAAAAAACTATTTCATTGTTAGATAGATCATTTATTGAGGAAGGCTATTATATATCATCCCGCTAAGACCAATAGGAGCGGAGCACAAATGAAGAATGTTTCGAAATCGGGTTTTATTTTTCTTTT
Organism: Antheraea yamamai; assembly: GCA_036509395.1. Taxonomy (NCBI): domain Eukaryota; kingdom Metazoa; phylum Arthropoda; class Insecta; order Lepidoptera; family Saturniidae; genus Antheraea; species Antheraea yamamai. Next base: position 11,792,221 of record AP028450.1, read on the forward strand.
GAGAGCTTCCGCTGCGTGTTAGCGTTAGCCCAAAATAACTATTCCACACGGACAAAGTCGCGGGCAGAAGCTATGATAAATAAAATGATAGAGTTTTGTTTGAAAAACTATTAGATGTTATTGCGATAATTTTATTTAGTTTTAAATTTTACAGACTACAAGTTTTAAGAAACTACGATTCATATGAGTTACTACACGAACAATCTAAAGTGGAGCAAGCGGTGTGGCGCGTATACGCTTGAAAGAGGAAGTAAACGGATAAAATTTGTTTAAAAAGAAATTTCCTAAGCAAAGTATACGTTTCATTGTTTTATGTTTTTTTTTCAGCGTACATAAAATATATTATTGCGATATTAAACATAATAACGAAAAATTCGTTGTCCATGTCAAGCGAGTTTTAGTGTCAAAAAGCTATTATAAAGTGGATGAATATGTAAACGAGGATGTTGCCTGGAATTAACTCCTCTCTGTGCATCCACTAAAAACGATTCTAAAGTGTAATATATTGGAAATATAATGTCAAAAAGATGAACCCTATCAAGTTTCTTGCCGGTTCTTCTCGATGGCTGGGTTGTTTTCCGAACCGGTGATAATGTTGACGTTCATAAGGTCCTCATTAGGGCCTAAAGTGAATTAAGTATTTTTGATTTTAATTTTGGTACATGCCAGGGTTCAAACCAGCGGATATTCCACCGGTCAATCCATTCGAACAACTATGCTTTTACTTATAATTTTGCGATTCGTCATATTTCAAACATAATTCAATTAGTCTCAATATTGTAATATTAACTAATTTATATGCATGTTCCGACATTGAGTTGCCACTGGTATAAATAAATAAACAAAACAGACAATAATTATGTTTATTTCCGTTCCTTCGGATATCATATCTCGCAAAAGCTATTGTTATTTATAATAAATTATTATAGTACTGTTTATTTATGGCGTTATATCGTTTAAGTCATGTTTGTTTTAAATAATTTGCATTTACCGGGAAATATAATTGAGAATTATAATTAGTGTGATAATTCTGCACTTGCGAAGAAATTCGTGTATCTATTTATCATCCCGCTTTGCCTCTATATAGGTAGATAGAGAGGATCTAACGTCACATCTCGTAGTAATACTTTTTATTAGAACTCACTATCCGCTGTTGCACTGAGTGGCCATCACGGCTTCATCAGGGCTTTAGGGTGAGCGCTTAAGGGATTAGGCTTCTCGAGAAGCCGAAAGAACAAGGCGTTTTTGTGATTTTTTTTCAGGAATAATATAAAATAAATAGAGTTTACAAACGTATTCGTTTATTGTACATATCATTGACTGTAAAATACATTTTTTTATAGAATAATTTATTTAAAAATGGCGTTTGGGCAGCGTTTCTCTGATAGCCTCTTTTTTTAGTACTAAGCCGAATGGCGATAAGCCCAAGGGAAGCGACGTGGTCGAATCTCGTCTTAGGCTGTTGCCATTACAATAACGCGTATCGAACTAAGTAGTAACACTGTTACACTCCCTTCACTTTAAATATACCTTTCAGGAATCCATGCTTGTTCTAATTAGAGGTAGTAATTTTTCCACATATTTTCATTTAAAATTAAGTCTGATTCTAATCAAAAGCTTAAAATCTACAGAATGTATAAATTGTATTCCAGCCTCGAATACAACTTATACAGTGTGGCCAATTTACCTTATTTGTATATAGAAGGGAGCATTATTAGACTAACCAATAATATATATATGATTAATATGTAATTTACAATTTTAAAAAAGTGTGTGTGTACTCATGTACACGCGTTAGAAGTTATACTTCTTTGGCGTAACAAGAAAACAATCTTTTCAAAAATTGTATCTTTCGCCTTATTCTACGTTTGTAGAAAAAACGACACTAACAATAGAAAAAAGGTATTTAATACATTGAAAGTTTTAATACAGAGTAATACAAACAACAAACACAAAGAAACAGAATGTTGACTATAGCTAATTTCAGGGTGTCGGTTTTTCGTGACGGTGTGCGCGCGCATCGTAAGGGGGCGTTCATAAATTACGTGAGATGTTTAAGAGGGGGAGGGGAGCGAGTCAAATCTCATCTAATCTTAAGTTGCAGGGAGGGGGGGGTCTCGACAAATATCACGCAATTTTTTTTCTGATTGAAACAAAAAAAAAATACTGTTTTGGTCCATTTAATACAGATTGTACATGCTTAAGATTTAATATTAAGCGTAATCGTAATACGATTAAGATCATTCACTAATTCGTTCGAAAGAAAATAATTTCATTTTCTATTTACAATAACAATACAACGCGTTTACGTAAGAAATCCACATTTTAAAAAATCTCACGTGAGATTGGGGGATGGGGGAGGGGGTTGAATAAAATCTCAGGACATCTCACCAGGAGGGGAGGGATGGACAGAAAATTTAAAAAACACCTCACGTAAATTATGGACGCCCCCTAAAAATTTACTCTCATAATTTTTCCCTAACGCGCCAAAAGAAGTATAACTTCAATAGAAGCCGTAATTATTTTTTTGTTAATTATCCGTTTTCCGTTACTATTATCGACGATTATAATGATTGGAGTTGTGTTATCGCAACGTGCGAATACGTTAAGTATTATATAATCCATACATATAATAACAATGTAAATCTAACGTGACTGTACTATTTAGATTTTCGTGAAAAAATTGTTGCAGGTGTCTTGGTATATGTAATAAAATACATTTCAATCTGTTTTAGAAATGTCTGTCTGTCTGTTTGTATAAACACGGATCACTACTATCACATTGGGTTCACAATAAAACCTCATCAATTATAAAGCATATCCTCGGGAGTAACTTAGTCTTTGTTTCATTAAAATCGGTCCACTCTATCAAAAGTTATTGTAAGTAAAGTAAGTAAGAGAGAAGAGTAGTAATCTATACTAATATTATAAAGGTGTTTGCCTATTAGGTTTGAACGCGCTAATCTCAGAAACTACTGGTCCGGCTTATACGCTACACTTATAGGCTAAAATTATATCATCACGGTAAGACCAATAGGACCAGAGCACCAATGAAGAATGTTTCAAAATCGTTTCTTTTTTCCCTTTTGAGAGCTTCTGCTGCGTGTTAGTGTTAGCCCAAAGTAATAGTTCTACGCGGACGAAGTCACACATATCACCTCCACACACGTGCACGCATACACGCTTACACATGCAAGTGGAAGGGTTTTATTTTTTTTCCCTTATCAAACTGAAATAGTTTAGAATATTATCCGATACGAAATATATATAAGATTTGTTGAGGTATGTATGCTTGGTACACATATATGTTTCAACAACTCATATATGTCTGAATAGTTAGCTTAGCTTAGGTTAGCTCAGATAGGTCGCGAATTGCATGTACCAGGCAACAGCCAAAGCCGAGGTGTGCCGCGCACCCTTGAGCTAGTTGTCAAAATAAAATCGGCCGAGTGCCTTAAGCGCTCGCCTTAGTAGTCCGGTGAAGCTGTTAAGACCTTGCTAGGTCAATAGCGTAGTCAGTTCGAAAAAGAAAAAAAGAAAAGCGGACTAAGTCGCAGGCAGAAGCTAGTAAGTAATAAAATACATTTCAATCGATCTTAGAAATGACATCTGTCTGTCTGTTTGTATGAACACGCATCACTGCTAAAATACTGCGTTCAAGATTAAACCACCCACAACCCAAAATAATAAAGAATATTTTTTAGTAACATTTAGTCTTTGTTTCATAAAAATCGGTTCGGTCTATCATAAGTTATTGTACTTTTAATGATGACGCGACTTAAGTACGAGAGAAAAGTAGATACGTAAATGGACTTAATACATTCAGGTTACTTCTCTAATGGCTGTTTTTTACATAAGGTTTTCACTTGGATAAAGTCGCGGACACAGCTAGTAACCAATAAGTGTAAAAGGAAGTGTGAAGGTATATGAACAACAAATATTTATTTCACTATCTTATTATTGTTATAAATTGCGATACATTACAAAACAGCAAATTACCCAACAGCAGAATATATTACAACAGCTTATTTCATTATTTATATAGTTGTTATTTTAATCTATGGTTAAAAAAGTAAAAAAATACTTTACCAGAGATAACTGCACCATTGGTCTCTGAAACAAGGAGAATAAAATATATTAATAAAATTTTTGTTTTATAACATTGTATGTGATTTCTGTTTTGTTATAAATAGCTTATATTAATTTATATTAACGTTTTGTTCACATAATTTGAAAATTCAAGTATTTAAGACGCAAATGAACATAGAAGAGAACTGTTGAGTGTCTCCTTTATCTTTGGTTTTAGACTTTGACCACAATTTTACACGAATCTTATGAACACATGAACTAAGAAGAAAATATGTAGTAAGAAAAGAGGAAAGTAATACGCTAAACTCAGAGAAAGAGAGGCCCTCTAGTGCATCTGTCGAAACACACATATTCAAAATATAAAATCAAATCAAAAATACTTTATTCAGTTTAGGCCCTAATAAGGCGCTTATGAACGTCAAAACTACCACCGGTTCGGAAAACAACCCAGTCATCGAGAAGAACCGGCAAGAAACTCGATCGGGTACATCTTTTTAACATATATATATTTCGAAAACATTATAAGTTACAGTACCGTTTTCAGTGGATGCACAGAGAGGAGTCAATTCCAGACATCATCATCGTCCACATATTGATCCACTCTATAATAGCCTTTCGACACTAAAACTCGCTTGACATGGCGCTTTAATTTACAGTCCGGCAAATCGGTAATATCTTTTGGGACTTTATTGTAAACCCTAACACTGTTACCTAAGAAACTATTACTGGTTTAGCTAAGTCTGAAACATGGGACGACCAGTTTGTTACAGTTTCTAGTATTTAGATCATGCCGGTCCTTTACAAAATGCAGGTTAAAGAGTATAAATCTATCATCACGTATCTATAAGTATGATACAGCAGCTGCAATTGAGAACTAGTCCCTTTAGTTTTAGCGCGTATTCTATCGTAGACCACATTAAAAAGAGTTGAGATTGTGGTCAAAATAAAGTAATCCATATAAACATATTCAATTAATTTTTGTAATAAAATAGCATACAACGAAAGAGTCCACCTTATGTCTAGTCTACAACCTATGACTAACCTTAAAAGTACTGCACTCTTTAGATTAATATTAATAGGTGAAAACTCTCAGTGACTGAGTTAGAATACCTCTTGTACCATATTATCAACTAGGTACACCTTTCGAGGTAATGTTCCTACAGTCCAACCTTAAGCAAGCTATAAGACTTTTCTACATTTTAAGCTATGTCAACATATCACACTTTACAACCTTTCCGAAACCTAAATCAGGAAGTCTTGGAATGGGTTAACCTTTTTTTTTTTTTTTTTTCGAACTGACTACGCTATTGACCTAGCAAGGTCTTAACAGCTTCACCGGACTACGAATGGGTTAACCTCTTGGTATTCTTCAGTTTATATTTGGGGTTCCCAACAAGATTTGCGTTTGACAATCTCGTGCATATAAACACGCTTGATAGCATATGGTTGTATATCTTTAATAAGGTAGTCCGTTTTCACAAAAGGGACTGCTTTTTTTTTTTTAATTTTTATGTCTGGTAATGATGAAGAATAAAAATTGCTCCAAATTCGATTTAATTTTAGACGAAAAACCTTAGCGACCGTATTATCGTTTATTGAAATAGTAAACCTTACTTCCTTATATGACGAGGTATTTTTTAAAGAGGTTCACAGTTGCTGGATATTTTTACGGGTTAAACAATATACGAAAAACTCCAAACTAGAAAATCAAACAAGATGATTAGATAAATCTTACATGCACCGAAAATTACTACACGAGTTATTTACAATAATATTATTATATTAGAGCAATTAGAATAAATATTTAAGAAAACAATGTAACTCTGTATACACCGAAGCAAATCGACCGTAAAGATATATTATTTTTTACACATAAATAGGTATAACATTATAATAAACCCGTTGTTTTTGTTTGCGCTCCTTATCAAGACGCAGATAGGCTTTATTGTAAATACACTGATAACAGCACGTTCCTTGATAAAAACATGAATAATATTAATATTAAAATATAAAGAATGGCACACAACGGACGAATAAACGCTTGCGTTTTTTAAAACGCGTTGTTTACAACGCTTTAGAAAATAATAGCGGTTTCTTGTATCAATTAAAAAACAAGTATATTAAAATCGAATTACATTTTAATGTGTTTATTTGTATACAACATACTATATCTTTAGTTTTCATATAGTAATTATTTTTATATGTAACAAAACAGGAAATATTAAAAAAAATGTTAATTAACGAACAGTTCTCATGACACATAAATGAATGTAAAAAAAATATCACAGATAAAGTTTTAACGAACAGTGTAGATGATGTTGTTTCAAATCCTAGAATGTGCTAGATCTTTTGATGAACAAAAGCAAAAAAAGGATTGTGTAGTTTTATGAAACCACGGTAAAAGTGAAACTTTTTTTCACACTATAGACATTTAACTAATAATAGTCTATACACTACACGGTCAGCTGCTGCGAACTATAGGCGTCGCCATATTGGCCCTGGCTGCTCTGAAGAGCGCCTTTCACTTTATCCCTACTCCGCGGCCGACCATCACGCGACATGCAACACACAGACGAAAAAGTTTGAGACGATGTAATAAAAGTTTCACTTAAAAAAAATCGAGTATAATCTATCACTAAGCATCGACCTGTACTTTCAATAGGTTGGTGCCTTTTCAAGGCTTACGATTTCTGACGTCAGAAAGAATTATTGTTAAAATTTATTAAAAAAATCAACGCCTAAATTATAATTTTCCAGTAAAATCATTTCATTGTATTTCATTTTTGCAACAATAAAACGCAAATCAATTTTATTTTACACTTTCAAATAAAGCTATTTTTATAATTTTTTATAAATAGAGCTAATGTTTATTAGTATTGTAATTATAATGACATGAGTAACATTTAACGCAGTTAAAACCGCGCTTTTAAAGATTGATTTAAAATATCTAAAAGCTACTAACAGATGGAGCGTACAGCACTGAATTAACGCAAAAAAGAATTAAGAACAAGATATGTTACGAGTACAACTGACTGCGAAAAACAAATTCATAAATAATACTGGATGAAAAGATATATAGATGTTATGCAACGAGATACAGAGTTTTCAAAGTTTTCATATAACCTTTATTCTGTTACCGGATCATTTTTTAACGTAACACGTATAATCAAATCAACATGGCGTCGTATATATTATTTATAAAATATACATTTGTTTACAATCACGGGCCGAGAGTGTGTGCGTTTTGTGTTGCCAATCGATTTTCATGTTTATAATAATCGATGAAAGCGATAGGGGCTGGGTTGCAAGGTTTTAAATTTTAATTGAACGTGTTTGGGTAAATTTATGAACAGTGATGTAAATACACAAAAAAACGAGTGTGTTATAGACCATACAACTAAAGTAAAAGTAACTCCATCTATATGTATGTATATATAATATTTTTATTTGTACAATATATATTTGTATATATATATATATTAATTTTCTAAAACATTTAAATTTATTATGGGTTTTCATTGAAAATACGAAACGTAACTCTCTCTCTCTCTATTTTCACTAACTTATTAACACGACTTCCGTTCACTTCGCCCGATCACACGTTTTCGTAACGCTCTCGTCACGCATTCACCAGCTTGCTCCCCAAGTGAAGAGTGAAGACTCAGTTTAAAAATGTTTTAGGGAATTACTAATGCACTATGTTTTTTACAATTTGTGACCTAGGAACACCTTTATATCCTGAACAAAATTTCTTTGATGTAACATTTATAACAATGTGGTTAATTATTGGTGATTACGGGTTAATCGGTTTTAGACATTATATACATGCAATACATATTTATATATTTTAATCGATATTAAAATCTAATCGGTCTCATACACTATAATATCAATATTAATATTTTTCTATTTAGATAAAGAAAAGCTCATCAAAAATTTTGAGAAATCGTTTTTTGTATAATCGATCCTCTAAACCGCGATTTAATCATGAATTGATTCAGAAACCACGAATCAAATTGATTTAAAAATCGTTTTTTTTGCGATGAATTTTTGCCATTCCTAATTTGATTGAATCCGTCGAGAATAGTATTATTATCTAGATGAAAGATACCCTATGTACCCTGTAAATCTGACAAAGTGTATCCAAAATTTCATAATGACCAATTCAGTAGTTTCAAATGCGAAAACGTAACAAACAGAGAAACTTACATTCGCATATATAATATTAGTTAAGATAACTGTTCGAGGTTGTAGGTAACTTTTACAGTTTTACGTACTTTTGCGTACACGCTTTAAGTTCCCTATAGCTCTGATCTTCGTATCATTGACATGGTTGATACGGTGGTAGCAACACCTCTATTTAAAAATATGAAAAAAATAATTAAATAATTCATTTATTTTTCATTTCTTTACATACATACACTTCATTAGATAGTTTACATAGTTTTGAATATATTCAAAAAAGAAGTCTGTCAAATAAACACACAATTAATATCTCACTTACTGCATGGGTTTTTACTTAAATTAAGACTTCGTATGAGTCGACCCTCGTATGATTCTTCTAAGTTTGTTTAAAATTATACATAATAAAGAGTCAATTAATCATACTCTAATTTCCTTAAAAGGGAATGTTCTCTGTTGATTATAACATGAGTATTTTACAACCCACACGTTTTAGGGGAACTAGGGTTTATTTATTTATTATGTCGGAAAACACAGCCCAAAGTTATTATAGCTAATTATAAATAATCACTATTGGTCATTTAATAACTTGTAGTACAATAAAGGTCATCTCAGTCGTTGATGAGTAGTATAAAAGTAGTTGCTAGAACATAGGTATTTGTCACAGCATCTTGGCTGAACCCTGTTCGGGTGAAGCTAAGATGCTGTATGACCTGGTTATAATACCTCACCAACGACTCTCATGATATAGCTAGAAAGATTGGGGATCAATGGGGCTGATATGTTCGGTGGAATAAAAGCACCTATAAATAATGTAAGAGAAAAAAAGATAATCTCGTTCATTTTAAAGCGGGAAAATCTATAGCATTCATTATTTGATTAAAAACAATTAATAGATAACGTTCATAATATAGTACTAGTAGCTTCTGCCCGCGACTTCGTCCGCCTGGAATAGTTACTTCGGGCTAACGCTAACACGCAGCAGAAGCTTTCAAAAGGAAAAGAAATCCCCAATTTTGAAACATTCTTCATTGGTGCTCCACTTCTATTGGTCTTAGCGTGCTGATATATAGCCTATAGCCTCCCTCTATAAATGAGCTATCTAACACTGAAAGATTTTTTTGGACCAGTTGTTCCTGAGATTAACGCGTTCAACCAATCAAACCCTCCAGCTTTATAATATTATAGTATAGATTATTTCTGCCCAATATTGAAAATATAGTGTATAAAACTATTCCTGTAAATTCAATAGACGATTATGTTGAGTACTAAAAACCATAATTTAGTCTTTGTTTACAATTAGTAAATATCAAATCTAGAACACCAAATTTTAATACAACAATAAACAAATATAGAATTTAAAAGTATTTTCCACAAAAATCATAAGAACATATAAATAAATGTCAGGTTTGCCCTAATTAATGGTTCCTATACAATCTTCCTAGCCGATTTCAAGTACAGCGACCAAGTCAGCGACAAGCAAACTTAGGAAGCTTAGTCTGATACAAGATATATTTCAGTGCATAGATGTGAACGCAATACATAAATACCATACCATACCCTACTTATTCTGATGGAATGGCGAACCACTAGAATCAGAGGAGTGTTGATTGTAGTGTCTGGTAAGCGATCATCAGCTTCCACCGTCACTTTAAGCCGTTCACAGATGCCTGACTGTGGCACCACCAAAAGTGGATTGTATTTATTGTCCACAGAGACCCGCATTGATGCGAGGAGTAACCGCATAAACTCGAGCATCAATACTCGATAGCCCTATATCAGGTTTAGTCCACGGAATGACGTGGTTACCAGGATATGGCCGCTGTGTGCAGGATAGCTACTAGGCGCCACTGATGAGAGTTTATGGATCAACAGGTGTTTCTCTTGAGACTCTACCACCTTTATAAGGTCGATCGGCAGTGTCTTGACTGATAATCCACTACAGTGGTGATTAGGACCACTAACAATTTTATAAAGTAAATTCGGATAATGTAGGATATTCTTTTTACTTCGTTTATCGTTACAACTCTGTTTTCCTATATTATCCTTGTTACTAATTCCTTGCGATTCGTTAACTATAGAAAGTTAATGAGGGCTCTAATTAACTAGATATTATAGTTATCCCAGAGATAATAGAACCACAATCGTGTCTAAAGCTTTTTTTTTCGAGCGATTGGTTTTTTTTCTTTAGTATTTTTCATTTAGTTGGAAAATGTCCAAACACATGAGACCAGGTTCCAATATTTATCAGCAATCATCAGCATCAACAATATTATTAGCAACGACTGAAATATTTACATGGTGATAAGGCTTTCTCTAAGACCAACCACCAGCAAGTTGAAAAATTGTCGCGAAGCATTTACCGGTGTGTTCTGGCAGCTGCTCTTGAGAAACAGCTCTCTAGCTTTAGCGAGTTTACCATCTTGGATTACATTGTCATTTAACATCAGGGGAATTATGATAAAACGTATGAAAAAAATTGGTTGTCTGTAAAGTCAGTTTACGGTCGATAATTTTACGTGATAACGGCTCGGACGCATCGGCCGATGGAGTGGAAGAGAGATAGATGCGTCACATGCCGAAGTCTTAGGCAGATCGCGCCTCTCAATCGCTTGTTCCGCGCTCTCGCTTGCACCGAGCGCTCAGGCAGAACGTGACAATGAGTCATGCTTATTCATGCGTGCAGCCGGCGTTCATCGATTTATGAGACGTTATCACGTCAAAAAAGTAAGGAACTTTCTAATCCTAGTTATATCACCCAACGGTATATTATACGTATATGGAAAAAAAATACTGAATGGACATTATCAAACGTTTTAACGAAATATGTATGATAAATAAATTTACAGGAAAAAATGTATTTTAATATATAATTGTACTAAGCTTATTTTGTTTATGAAACAATTTAATTAGTGATATAGTTAATTACTTAGGGATATCGTTAAACAGTTCTTGACTTCGTAGATATTTTTATATGTATTATTAGTCTATTTCCTCAATACTTGTAATGGCTTTAAAAATTGTAATACAACAAATAAGTAATTGGCAAAAAAATATTACGTACCTAAATAGATTCTGATCATAATATACTTGATAAACTCCATTATAAGCCCATTTTATTAAAACCACCATAAACAATAGCGATCACTTAAGGAAAGATAGTCGATGTCTTCATAACAGAGTTACAATACCACTGTAAAAGCTATTAGATAGCTAGGATATGTTCTGGTCAATCCTGAAGCAAACCTCTGTAATGCCTTTCTCGTTGCTTTATGAAGATGAGACAAACTTTATTGTCACTATTATCTTGTACAACAGGTCACAGTACTGATGAAGCTACCTAATAATTGAGATGAGATAAGACATATCCCTTACTTCCCAGTCACTCTGATGATCAGTGTTTTGGGGTCAACCATTTGAAACCTGTTAACTGGAAGCCTTTATTTTCCTATCATGCTGTCAGTATATCTATGATAATTGGTAATATACATTCACAACAAATTATTGAAACTGGGTTTTTCTTATATGTATGAATAGCTAACTTAGTTTAGTTTTTACAGATTCGTGGTGTTGCATCCAAGGAAACAGCCCAAGTCGAGATTCGGCCACTTTTCCAGCGATCGCCAAAGTAGCAGAACAATAGCGTAGTCAGTTTAAAAAAAATCGTTAACGGCTCATGTTCGGCTTGTCATTTCACTACATATTATAACATAAAGTCTTCTGCCATCTCTGATGTATATCTGTCTGTCTGTTCGCGATAAACTCAAAAATTACTGAACTAAATGATTTATTTAGAAAGGTTTAGGTATATAATTTCACAAAGTTTTTTATTATCAGGGTGGGATAACGTCTGCCCGCTAGTTTATACATATGAGGTTAACGAATCTGGTGTCTTCTTCTACATTATAGGTTTTAGCCTGTGATTATAATCTGATTTCATATTAGACGATGATGTAGCGATAAAAGGACTTTCAAACACAGCTGCCGGAACACCTCTGCAGATATTTTGCGGTGCATTTCAACTTAAGGATATTAGCTAGTCAAATTGGCATTAGAAGTAGTTCTACTTTCCTTCAACAAAAGCGCATTGTAGGATTCGAACCTACGTGGATCGAGGCGGTATCCAAATACGCTACGACTGAGCAATCATCATTACTTTCTATTTAAGCTGATCAAGCATAAAATTAGAAACTCCGCTACGAAAATTATCAGCGATCTATGATGATTACAATCATTTTTCATAGAGAAAGTCTAATAACACGTAAATATCGTCATAATCATATTTATTTTAACACAGTTTATCCACTTATTATTCTAAATTATTTATGTGAACATGTTTTAAACGTCACATGCTTTTCAAGTTATCAGTAAATTTTTTTCTATGCTACTTTTCCCATTTTTAAAATTCGATATAATTTTTTATTAAATATTTGTTTTGCGTGTAATTCGGTGATAAATTCGATTGATTAACGAAACTTGATTTGTATGAACGAAATGATCAATAAGTATATAAGTAAAAGTTTTATTTATTTTACGCAATGTTATTATTATGTTACTATATAAAAATCCAGTGTCATGATGTTTGTCCACGATGAACTCTGAAACTACTCAACCGATATTCATAAAAGTTGGCATTTATGTATAATTTGGTCTAATTTGAGAGATAGGATAATTTATATTTTGATTAATAAGCCTCATTATTTTCGAACTACAAATTAAATGATTGTCAATGTGGATTATTGTTATTAATTGTAAGTTTCATAAGTCTTGAACAGATGGCGCTTTAAATTAGTTTGTTAACCGAAATCTGTAGGACCGACTGTTATAAAAATATCATAGATGGCGCCACATCTAAATTTTGAAAATAGTTTATTATAATTTTACTTCAACCTGTGATAACTGTCAACTAGTAATTTTATAAATGTCAATGGTAATGCTTGCCTGGCATCCCATGGTAGATAGATATTTTTTAATTAAGTTGTTTTTTTTCTTTTATCACAAAAATATATAATATAGCAATAAATTTAAAACGCGGCAACCCCGACCGATCGATACCCAATACGCTCTGTTTAGAATCGGCATGTTCTCGCTTGTTCCGAGTTTACTTTATACAGCGTGTTTTTATAAACACGCACATAAAGCCGTTCGCCGTCCTTATTGGACGATATATGTTGTTTATTGTTGAAAAATGTATGACTATAAGCGAAGCCACCCATAATTCTTATTTTGTATAATAAAAATTACGTTATAAAAATAATTTTAAGTCTGTTTTTAAGCATTTTGATGGTGGAATGATGCATACTTTAGTAAAACTATTAATACGAATGTAAATTCTGAACATGTCGGTTTTGTTTTTTGATGAAAATATTTCTCTACGTGTAGAATCCAGAAGCTTTTAAGAAATATTCTCGTTATTTTAACCATAACTAGTACATAGAAAACATTGCGTGTATCGTTGTATGTACACGCACAGACAAACATCTTTGACTTATATGTATTACATTATATATGAGATAAATACGTCCCGTAGTATAAATATTTAACTAGACATTTACTCATTTTGGTATACTACTAGACCCAGACAGACACTTATACATACTTACACATACATACCTATCTTACGTTTAACGCGTAACCAAAATTCTTCCCTACCGTGTCTAAAATAAACGTGAATGTTGATTTGTCTGTTACGCTAAAACTACTTAACCGATTATTATGAAATTTTGCATACATGGTCACATTAAAACAAATTAAAACGAAAGAAATCGGATAAAGCTATAAGTCTGACCGCAACCGCTGTACCGCGCCTTAGGTATGCGCGGAGCGGTGGGGAGTGGGAAAGAAAGAGCATGAACTCACATGAGATTCGTAGTGTCAGACAGATCTTTGGAGTTGTGTATTTACTAGTATCCAATCCCTGTTTTTGTTCAGTATGATTTTTAGATAAGTACAAATAAATAACTAATCAATCAAGTACAAATAAATAACGAAATAAAATGAATCTTTAATTCTTAGAAGTCTAAAATATTTGTAGCCATTTGTTATATGAAAAAAAAGTGACTGACAATTCAAACCAAAAAATTGAAAACTATTATTACGTAAGTAAATTACACTGACTATTCTGATATAGATTCTGTTTCAACTTCTCTTTCCATTTATGCTACAATTTTGGCGATTTTTGCGTCAATTTTATATTCAAAACTTTCTTTGTCTGCTTTTCTTTTCTTAAAATATTGGTTCACTTTGAAAATAAGAGTATTGATACCTCGTGATAACTCTTTGTAGATGTTTTATCTCATGTGCCTTTGACACAGACAGTCCATTCGCCCCCTGTCTTGCCGCTCGCGTACCTATGGCGCGGTACAGCGCTTGCGGTCAGACTATAGTACCATTATAAAATACTAGCCATCACAGCGGTAGAGCCACACTGAATCTATTACTGGTTTCAACATGAATGGGTCGGCTCGCCCGGGGTAGTAAGTACCACCCGACCCACAGAAAACCTATGTGAAGTAACAGTGCTTGCATTGTAGCGTTTCGTTCGGTCAATGAAAGCGTCGGACGACCACCTCCCCTACCCTTCCCCCTTCCCTTCATCTTCCTCACCCAAACACAGGATGGCAATGCACTTGCGACTCCCCTGGTGTTGGAAGTGTCTGTGGACGGTGGTGATCGCTTAACATCAGGTGACCCACCTGTTCGTTTATATAAAAAATATATATATTACATTTCATTTCGATATCAATATTAAATTTAAAAAATTACATATAGCAAATTTGTGTCAGATATCGACATATTTTACTCTAGAAACATGTTTCACTTTAAATTAATCTGATTTCCTCAGATTTTTGCTTGGAAAAATTACGTGATATCTGAAGAAACTCGCTCCCTACCAACGTGAGATTTAGTGAGATTCGGCTTGACGTAATAGAGGCCCCCGTACCTAATACCCCGTATCAAAGTGATTCGTTTGAAAATGATTCGCGAATCTCTTAAAGAGTATCTATATAAAAATAGTCAGACACTAAACAGTTAAGTACATATACCTCCTTTGTTTCTCAATCGATTTTCTTATTTTTCTTGTTTAGTAGATAATTCCGAGATTTAGCATTATAATTTTTTTACTTGTTTCACTGGTCTAATATCTATTCGATATCCGCAAGTACCAAACCCCGGGATATACTAACGAAGTTTTATGAATTCGTGTGCATTTATTAATTTAAATTGGTAACAATATCGGCTGACGGTGAAAGGAAAACATCGTGAGGAAACCTGAACCTGGGAATGTTCTTGTATTACCATCGTATGTGGGTAAATATAGAACTGTAGATTTCTCAGAGTTTGAAATCGCCAATACCTTGTGGATGGCATGGTGATTATGCCATACCTTCCTTCGGAAAGAGGCTCATAGTCCTGCAGTGGGTCTCTTATATGCTTAACTGATACTCGGGGTGGGATAAAATAAAAGACAATCAATGTCATGCGTCTATCAATACGTGCATGATGGTTGCGACCGAGCCGAGAAAGATCGTTACCATCCCTTGGTTCCTCATCAGTCCAGAAACGTGACACTGCTGAGCATGTCTTAATTTCATTTCCACTAGAATTGCACGCTCAGCAGTGTCGCTTGCCTAGATTGGTCTGGAACCAAGGGATGGTAGAAATCTGTTCCCCGATAGGTGTGTGTATAAGTATTTCGTTGAACAAAATTATCACGTTCTATAGTAGCACAACAATTAAGAATGGCTGCACCTATTCGGCTAATATAATTTCTGGTGTAATTCTAATTCTCAGAGCATGGTTTGCATTAACAAGAATAATCGAAAAACTATACGAAAAAGCGAAAAAAATGGATTAAAAATAAAATAAAAGGTGTGTGAGTGAATAAGACAGAAGACAGTAGAGAAATTTTCAAAAACGTTGACATAATTGACGGTTCGTTGTCATTTCATTCTATTACATATTTAGTTGAAACGAAGTCGCAGGAGGCAGCTAGTAATCAACAAATTTTGTCAAATCTGCAATTCAAAATTTGCGCCTAGTTTTAAACTCGTTCTAACTTTCAAAGTTCTCAAAAAGATACATTATCCTTTCAAGCTCCACACAGACAACGTTTGGAAAAACAACTAGTCTACAAGGGGGAATTGAAAAATATGTTTTGCTCGTAATAGAAAAAAATAAAAACGCGCCGTCATTTTTCTAATTTTCCTTAACCTTACGATCTTCACAGGCACAATTTAATAAACGCTTTCAAAATATCTCTTTATTCAGCGAGAATATATTATCTTTTATACCTTTTCATTTTTATAAAAAAATAAAGTTAAAGGAACTCGTTTATTATAATATGAATGTTTTTTTTATTATTTAAGACATCAGATATTTAAGGGGTTTTTTTATGTCATAGGAAGCAAACGAACAGGTGGGTCACTTGATGTTAAGTGATCACCACCGTTCATAGACACTTGCAACACCAGAGGAGACGCAAGTGCGTTGCCAGCCTGTATTTGGGAGAAGGAGGAGTTGGGAAGAGGGGAGTTAGGTCTCCGGCTCTCTCACTGACCGAACGAAAAGCAACAATGCAAGCATCGTTACATCACGTCGATTTTCTGTGAGAGTGTCGTAACACCCCGGGCGAGCCGACCTTTTCACGCTAAAACCATAGCTTCAGCGTGGCTCTACCAGCTACAAAATTATTAATATAGCGTTACCAAATTATAATAAAAAATACAACCGATTCATGGAAACTAATCAACAGTTGCTCATAACAGCTTGGTCAGAAAACACCAATGCAGGAGTAAATAAAATCAATAATATGGACTATTATATAGTATAAAACAAAGTCCCTTACCGCGTCTGTCTATCTGTCTGTTCGCGATAAACTCAGAAACTACCGAACGGATTGTCATGCGATTTTCACCGGTGGATAGAGTGATTAATGAGGAACGTTTTAGTATATAATTTGTCAAGGATTTTTTCATAATCAGGGCGGGACAACGTCTGCCGTGCCCGCTAATTATAAATATATTAAAATATAACCAACTCAACCAACCCAAATTATAACCACAAACACTATCTTAATTTAGCACAAGATTACACCCTACTGTTGTTACACTGACTGCGAATTATGTAAGCAAAGATGTATCAGAATTCTCAAATTTATACAAGTAATTGATTGTAATTATCTTATCAAGTCATTCTGAGATGCTAAGTTAATGTCTTTATTTCAATCTATAGTATTGTCTACTTAAGGCAAAGTTATCTTAATTAAAGGGAGGCGATAATAGTAATCATAGCATTATTCATCAATTATTTCAAAATCTAATCTACTGTATAGAATTTCTCAATGCCCAAGTAGCTAGCTACTTATACAATGAAATTCTCTTGTCAAACACTTATCTATGATTATCACCAGTTACACTTTAGAACTAGAAGTATTTCTAAAGATCAAATGTCATTACCAAGGTCTATATAACCCTATATAGTTTGAATTACTACAATTATAGTATTTCAGGTATAGTATGCTGAATGGTATGCACCAACATAATCAAAGAAAATGATGTCTTGACAGACATCAGCTTAGATAATGAACTGAGACCCCAAAATGCATAAAGAGATTGGAAAACAATCTATTAGTAAATGTCATTCAAGACGAAATACAGAGAATTTAGAAAAAAAATCAACTCACCGCTTCGCTTATTTGTTCGCCATTGTCATCATCCCTTTGGAGACACATTCAGGCACAAAATCGTACGTCCAATGTTAATTCACTTCATTTAACATGCATAAACTGCAGTGGGCCTAGTGCACACCCCTGCGGCACACCTCAGCCGAACTCTATATACAACTGACCGGTGCAAGCACAGATGTTTTGAATACGCTCTGTAACATAAAGAAAAAACAATAATAAACCAAGCTGTACTGTAGGTCTATGTTTGTATACTTAAGTAGATTGCGTTTGCGGTCTGTATGTCAAGATATATATTTAATACTTAGTAAGAATTCCTTTAGAATCAAATAATAGTGCCTTGATAGCTTAAAATTTGGTAAAAGGTATACCATCTCTGTCGAAAAAAAAATCTGTTACTCGTAATCTTGTTCTTGGCAAATGGCTCATGGAAACTCCAGCATTTATTTGAAAAGGTGTGTTTTTCTTCCTTAAAATTTTGCCGTTGCCAATTAGGCCTTACAACTCTTTTAACTTATTTTAGTACCTTTATAAAAGGTAAAAGATATACCTCAAGCAACGCAATTTTATTTATATGTATTGACTTGTAGTTTCCTTCATAAAATGTAACATATTATATGCCTAAAAGTATCCAACAGTCCGAGTAATATCAGTTATCTTTGATTTATATATACACTAGCTACGTCTCACGGTTTCTGCTTATATCTGTATGATAATTGTTCCATTCTTAAAGGTATATAGCCTGATGTTATAATTCTATAGCCTTCCTAAATAAATAAACTATAAAATGCAAAATGAATTTTTCAAACGTGACTAGTAATTCCATAGATAAGCGCGTCCAAACAAACAGTCTCTGGAACGTTGTAGTATTTAGTTTAGATAAGTACATAACACCATATATCTTATCTTCTTCATCTGCTTGACATTTTAATCTTACATTTAGCTAATGTCCGTTTTATTATTTAGTCATCTCAGATCGTTCAGACTCTACTGTCTCTCGTTCAACATTTGAACATTACAAGTAAGGTTCATTATAGATATTGTCTGTTACTAAAGTTTGAATATCTTATGAAAAAAGTACTTCACCATTTTGTTCAACGGAATGTGTCAAAAACAATAATCTATACATACGATAAAAATGTAAATCTAACGTGCCTGTACTTTTTCGATTTTCGGTGTCTAGGAATAGGTAATAGGATACATTTCAATCATTTTTAGAAATGTCTGTCTGTCTGTTTGTGTGTACACGCATCACTGCTAAAGTACTGGGTTCACAATAAAACCCTCATAAAGCATATCCTCGAGAGTAACTTAGTCTTTGTTTCATTAAAATCGGGCCACTCTATCAAAAGTTATTGTAATTTGAATGACGGCTCGAGGTAAGTATGAGAGAAGAGTAGTAATCTTATAAGCTGGAGGGTTTGTTTGTTTGGTTGAACGCGCTAACCTCAGGAATTACTGGTTTGATTTGAAATTTTTTCGTTATTCGATAGCTGATTTATCGAGGAAGACTATAGGCTATATATCATTACGCTAAGGCCAATAGGAGCGGAGCAACAATGAAGAATGTTTCAAAATTGTTTTTTTGTCCATTTTGAGAGTTTCCGCTGCATGTTAACGTTAGTCCAAAGTAACTATTCCACGCGGATGAAATTACAGGCAGAAGCTAGTATTAGAATAAATACAATTAAACAATTTAATTGAAATAAACTGGGTATCGGTATGTTGCATAGCATTTTAGTAAAACCTTCCGATGAGATTGCTAACATGTTAGTGTGTCGTGTGAAAGAGGACTTCATAGGAGAAGTACGAAAGGTTTTAAAGTTAGTATAATTCGATTATAATCTGGATGTTATGACTAGAGTCAAAAGCCCCTGAATAGTATTAAAAAAATAGCTACATCTCGATTCGGTTGAGTGACCAACAATGTACATATCGCTTTATTATCTACAATATAATATATAAGACGTAAAGATTTACAATGCTAACAGTCACCTTACTTCATGACAAACAATCACCACCTACTATTTTTAAATATTTTCATACCAACTAAGCCTGTGACTAATCATTAGTAACTTGGCCCTTGGGTACACGTGAAAACGTCAACTTGATTCAAAAACCAATCTTATGTTAATACAAATACAGTTAAAATTGGAAGCATTTAAATTTCATTTACGACGTATTGGTTATGGCTTAAAGGTTCGCAAAGCAACACCTGAACACGACATCGAGTTTAAACAAAATATTTTGTTTCTAGCTGTGTAACTAAGCAAAACAGTTTCATATCTTATTACCTACTTAAACAATAATACCTTGCCTTTCTGGGAGCAATTTATTATTAATTCTAACATCATACTGTTTATAGGTGAGAGTTCTAGAATATTAAAGAACCTCATGATGGGGAGTTTTTGGTGGGATCATAGTCCTGTAGTGATTTTTATATTTGAAGTGAATACTTCTTTAGGCGCGTCGAGCGGTATTTTTTGGCAGGAGATAAACTTATAATTTCACGTGATGACATCCTAGGAAGGGTGACCGAGCGTATTACGCTTGTGCGGCTTGCGTCAGACTCGCAACGCATGCTATAGCGACCTATGTACATGTAATATTGCTCTATCTAGATAAACTTTAAAAGAATGTATATAATTATTGCTCCGTATGCAAATAGATGTAAAAAACCAGACTAATTAATAATTTCAATACACAAATTATGAAATCGAAATCATTTACACTATAATCAATTTAAAAATTTAAAAGAGAACACAGTTATTCCATCGCTTTGAGTTTTCACTTCTGTCGGCAGTCCTTATGACCGCCTCAACTTTTTTTATAAATTTATAATCTTGTGTTATTTGACTCTATATTTTGTAATATCGGGGGCATTTTACGCAATATAATTGTTATTACTAAACCTAGTCCGGTGAAGCTGTTAAGACCCTGCTAGATCAATAGCGTAGTCAGTTTGAAAAAAAAAGACTCTACTAAGCAAAGCTTACATTAAAAAAAAGGCTCTTTGAATAAACTTAATTTTTGTTTTGTTTTAGTTTGCCTCTTTTGGATGACGAGCTTGTGGACCACTGTCTTAAACCAAACTAGCTATGTTCCTGACTCCGTCCACGTGGAACTTAATGCAAACACAGTCTTTCGTTAACTGTTTCTTACATATTATATAATATCTTTGTAAGAGTTTTGTAAGAGATTGAATTGCATTTACTTACCTACTCTTCTCTCCTACGTAATTCAAGCCGTCATTCAAATTACAATAACTTTTGATAAAGTGGACAGATTTTAATGAAACAAAGACTAAATGTTACTCGAGGACATGCTTTATGATTTTCTTGTTGAGATTATATCATGAACGTGGTACTGTAGCAGTGATACGTGTCCAAACACACAGACAGACAGACGTTTCTAAAAATGATTGAAGCGTATTTTATTATGTGGAACATTATGTAAAAAACAGTTATTAATAAAGTCATCTGAATGTATTAAGTCCATTTACTTTTCTCTCGTACTTGCGCCGCGTCGTCATTAAAATTACAATAACTTTTGATAGAGTGGACCGATTTTAATGAAACATAGACTAAGTTATTCTCGAGGATATGCTTTGTGATTTTCTTGCTGAGTATTTATTGTGAACCCAGTGCTTTAGTAGTGACATGTGTCCAAAGAAACATACATACAAACATTTCTAAAAATGATTAAAGCGTATTGTATTTCTTATTCAGCGTATTGTATTTCTTATTCCTAGACACATGCAACAATTTTTTCACAAAACTCTAAATAGTACAAACGCGTTAGATTTACATTCGTATATATAGGTAGATATTTGTTAAAAGTGTGTGAGAAACAACGTAGTAAAATTCTTCTAAACGTTTGTAGACGAGAAACGCATAGCGACACGTAATGAAAAATGTTATGTACATAGAAATGTCTATAATATACTTATCGTTTGGAATATAAAACAAAAATGTTTACAATAAACACCACGTAACCCAACCTGGAATATAAACAGTATGCAAGAAGTACGTGTAATTTATGTCCCATTATTAACAGTGAAATGTGGCCTTCAAGTGTTGCGATTCGATTATATGTTGACACTAGCTGTGCCCGCGACTCCGTCAACGTGGAACGTAATATAATAAAACAGTGACTAATAAAATCATCTGAATGTATTAAGTCCGTTTACTTATCTATTTTTCTCTCGTACTTAAGTCGCGTCGTTATTAGAATTACAATATCTTTTGATAGAGTGAACCGATTTTAATGAAACCAAGACTAAATATTACTCGAGGATTTGCTTTATGATTTTCTTGAGGTGTAATCGTGAACAGAGTAGTAGAACAGTGATGCATATTCAAACAAACAGACAGGCATTTCTAAAAATAAATGAAATTAAATGAAATGTTTTTTATTAGTTATTCGAAGAAACCTGCAACAATTGTATTCACAAACATCTAAGAAATACAAACGCGTTAGGTTTACATTCCTATTACATGTATAGATTGTGGTAGCGTGTTGAAAACACTGGTCCTCATCGATCAATCGAAGTTAAGCAACGTCGGGCGCGGTCAGTACTTGGTTGCATGACCGCCTGGTAACACCGCACCGTGTGACGTTGGTTTTTCCACTATATTCTTTTAATGAAAATGTTTCCCTGTAATACAAACGTTTCATTTCTATCATGCGTTTTAACTGCACACACTGTTTTTTAATGTTAATATACAAATATTTTTATCGGTGTGTTTTTTTACTAGTAAAAACTGTATTGAGTAATGTACACTAGCTTTTCCTCGCGGTTTGGCTTGCGTTAATATAGATTTTGCCGATCCCAATGGAGTAGTGTTTTTTCTTAATGACAGGTACTCTATGTCCTTTGCAGTATCCCTGTGTGTACGAGAAACTTGATAATGATTGTTTAAGTGTTCAAAACGCGAAATCGTAAATAAACTAAATCACTTCCGGATATTTATATAACATTACTAGCTTTTGCTCGCGGTTTCTTTCGTTTTAATGTAGGTTTGACCTGTCCTTCGGGAACAGTAGTTTTTGAAGTGAAAATTTCTTTAGACGCGTTGAGCGGTATTTTTGGCAGGAGACAAATTTATAATTTCGCGTCATGACATGCTATTTAATCATGACCGGCAGTATTGCGCTTGCGCAGCTTGCGTTAGCCTAGCGATACATAGTATAGGGGTCCGTGTCATTGATATAGGATTTTTGTATATCAATAGCCAGTGTACAGGTAATATTGATATTTTGCTTATTCACAAGTTTGCTTGATTAATAGACTATATAAAAATGTATATAAATATCCCTCCCAGTGCCAATAGACATGAAAAACACACTAATAATAATATTTTCAATAAACAACTGAACATACAAACTCATATTCACATTTATAATATTAATAGTTTGTATTATATTTGCGCAGAACCCACATTTTTGTTTTTCTAAGCTAAAGTAGCCTAAGTTACCTCATAACATTAGCTATCTGCCAGTGAATATGTCGTCAAAATCGGTTCAACCGTTTCAGAGATTTGCCGGAACAAACAGACAGACGAAAAATTAAACTTTTTATTTTTTATAACTGCCGTATACATTCATATACACACTTTTCGTAAAAAGCCGTTATTTTGCACAAATATATTAGAAAAATAACTAAAGATATGCACTATGCCAAAAAAACTCCCCGATCTTGTTGGAAAACTGTTCGATGATTATGAATACGAAATTAAAACATTAAATTGTGAAATCCAATTACCATAATAAATAATAACATAAACAATAATTAAAAACAATTTGGTAGTGGTATCCACTATTGTTTTTGTAATGCAAAGAAACAACCTAATACTATCAAACAACAACAGGCTAAAAATAAATGGATGTCCGATGGGTGGCCATTTTTAATTGTAATGAATTTAAGCAAATAAATCTTTTATTATATTATTGCAATTGTCGAAAATTTACTATCTATTACCGCCATCTATTACAAATCTAATGAACCGAATAGTGTATGACCTAAGTAATCATACAACGCCATCTGCGCAATATAACCTGTAGCATTGTTTTTTTTAATACCACGGCGACGTCACGCCTGTTGCATACGGCGCGGCGCGGCGGGCCAATTGTTTACACAACACAAAAGACCCTTGTTTGTTTTTCGCTAGACGTTTCCTGGTTTGTTTTGTGTGTGAAATACAAACGTATGTGTGCGTATAGTCGTGTCTGTGTGTTTTCACAGCCGTTGTGTGGGGGGACCTTACACAAAATGTTGTTGTTTGCTCGCCAAGACGACTGTGAATTCAACGTTTATTTATGTTTTAAAAACTATAGCGTTAGTATAGATTTACGACCGCAACCGAGTATTATAACGAGAAATAACACGGTCGAGTGAGATGTGGTTGCTAAGTGGGTAGTGGGACCACCTTACAGATTATTGGCAGAAGTTCAAAATCTCCGAAGTACAATTATAATGAACATCGATTTATGTGGTAATATGTTCTGCAGTAAAACTTACCCCGAAAGTGAAATAGCGTTATGATATGCCTGTATGACTTATAATTAGTCATACCTAACAAGACAATTTTTATAATAATCTTCTCTCTTATATATAAATCCGCAGACATAAAAGAAGTTGAGAACATCTTGTTCCTTTGTTTCACAACCGATTTTCATTATTTTGTGTATAGTAAAAGACACTGACGAGCTTTATTTAGTACAAACTGATCCGTGCCCACTTCGTTGGGCGGTAAACATTTATAAAAAAGTATTTTTTGTGACTTATATATAAAAGATAAACATATGCTGTCGCTGACTTTTTTGTAGGACTTATCAAGCTCGACAACTTTTCTCTGGAACTCAATCATATATGTCTCATCGTTAAGGCAGCGTTCGTAAGAAACGTTTTTGTTCGACCGTTTTTTCTCCGACTTACTTTGCAAATCCGACTTCCCCAAAAAAGTCTTTACATTTTTCGGGTTAATACATAGTCTATGACACTCACAAATAACGTGGCTTTCTATTGGTAAAAGAATTTTCAAAATCGGTTTAGTAGATCCAGTTATTACCCCCTACAACGTCACAAACTCACAAACTTTACCTCTTTATAATATTAAGTATAGATTTTCAATGAAAAAATGAAATAGATTTTTTTTTACTTAATATTGTAACTTGAAAAAATTATTATGGTCGAATTTCAGTAAATACTTTTGAAGAGTTTTATTTTCAAGATAGAATTACGATAAAATATTGTATTCAAGGCGCGTAGAGGCATAATTACTTTTCCGTTTATTTAATTTTATGTCAGTTCTTTGTTTGTGTGAAAATATATGCATATAATAAAAAAAGTGTATGTGTACTTATGTACACTCGTTAGAAGATATACTTCTTTGGCGTAACAAGATAAAAATCTTTTCAAAAAATGTATCTTTCGCCTTATTCGACGTTTGTAGAAAAAACGACACTAGCAATAGAAAAGAGGTATTTAATACATTGAAAGTTTTAATACAAAGAAACAAAATCTTGACTATAGCTAGCTTCAGGGTGTCGGTTTTTCGTGACGGTGTGCGCGCGCATCGTAATAACTTCAGGGTGTCGGTTTTTCGTGACAGTGTGCGCGTGCATCGTAAAAATTTACTCTTATCATTTTTCCCTAACGCGCCAAAAGAAGTATAACTTCAAAAGTAAATCTAACCTGTCTGTACTCTTTAGATTTTTGTGAAAAAAATTGTTGCTGGTGCAGGAAAAATAACAATTCGGCTATATTGAATTTTAAATATACTTTAACTAAAGTGTGTCTGTTTGTAATATATTAATAAGATACAACAATATCTTTAAATGGAGGTTAGAACACGAGGAAGCGTGTACGCAAATTCACAAGTAATTGTTTATATTTGTGTTTGGAAGAGTTTGTGGAAAGGCAGCTTTTGAGTGAAATAGGCTATGTTTTATTCAAATTAGTTTTCATATTCCAATTACCACGTGTGAAGACACAGGCTTTTGTTAGGAGGTTTATGATAAAACGTAAATTTCTTTGGTCAGTACTCGCTTGAAAACCACTAAACCAATTTGAGTGTAAGTTTCTATTATATTACTGAACTTATAAGGGAATCTAAGCGACATGTAGTTACGCTTTACCATACGGGTTACGCGATAATGATAAAATAATAAATAATCAAAATAAAAGAGACGTGAATGTTAAACAATAAAAAGACGAGGCAGTCATAAGAGCTGCCGATAGAAGTGAAAACTCAAAATAATAAAATAACTGTATCCTCTTTCGAATTTTGAAATGAATTATAATATGAAAATTATTATCATTAGTCTGTTTTTTACATCTATTAGCACTCAGAATCATAATTATATATGATAGGCTGAACAATCTCAATACAAAATATCGATATTAGATGTATAGAGGCCGCTATACTACGCGTCGCCAGTCTAACGTAAGCCGGTCCGTCGGTTTATCTCCAGTTAAAAATACCGCTCAACGCGCCTAAATAAGTTTTCACTTCAAAAAATATATGTCGAGAGTGCGGTTATAAAGGTATAGCGTAAATAATAGATGAGGTACTCTTTGGCATTTAATCTATAAGTCACTAAAGACCAATAATAAAAGCATTTACTTTAGATAACCGAACTTTAGATTTCGAACCGTCTACGCTATTGACCTAGCAAGGTCTTAACAGCTTCACCGGACTACCAAGGTGAGCGCTAAAGGCACTCAGCCGATTGCATTTTGACAACTAGCTCAAGGGTGCGCGGCACACCTTGGCTTGGGCTGTTTCCTGATTCATGCAATTCGCGACCTATCTGAGCTAACCTAAGTTTAGCTACATATACATAGTTATATGAGTTATTGAAACATATATGTGTACCAAGCATACATACCTCAACAACTCTTATATGTATTTTGTGTTGGATTATTTTCTAAACTGTTTTAGTTCAATAAGGGAAAAACAAAAATAAAAACCCTTCCACTATCATGTGTAAGCATGTGTGCGTGCACGTGTGTGGAGGTGATATGTGTAATGTTGTTACAGTGTTGTAAGATTTTGTGTCACTGTATCGCGCGAGCAGCGTACTCAAGGGCTCCACGCCGAGGGAACGGACCTAGGCTTGGGCTGAATATGGGTTATGTATTATTCTTACGAGATGTGAACGCACCGACGCTCCGCGCGTGAATGATCCCCGCTCCTTTTTCGCTATGTTTTTCATAGGCTTGTTCGGTATTAGAGGGTAGCGCGTAATAATTATGTCAGTACGAACACTACACAATAAAACATTCTCCTGTAACAATTCCACGGGAACTCCGTTAGAAGAACGTGTGATAGTAAACAAGGTGAAGTTCGAAACTAATATCATATGTATCAATCACTACTTTTTATAAAACAAAGTCCTTCGTCGCGTCTGTCTGTTCGTGATAAACTCAAAAACTACTGAACGGATTTTCGTGCTGTTTTCATTAATAGATAGAGTGATTCACGAGGAAGGTTTAGGTATATAATTTGTTTTTTCTTTTGTAAATTGGTTGAAATACATAATTGTTGAAAATTTCGGAAAAAGTCAAGCCGCTTGGGATCTTTTGTCGATAATCCCTTTGCGATATAACAAAACAATTAGAATAATAAACGACGCAGACGAAATTGCGAGAATTAGCTAGTTGTACATAAGATTGAAAGTAGTGAATTTAAAAATTTATACACTCTTGCGATTTACTCTTTACGACGATACGAGTACGGTACAATTTTATTCTTATCGTTCAAACAAAGTCTTGTATATTGGTTATTAATAATTATATATACATATAATATACATTTGTATGATATCTCAAGGATTCCCAAACGCGATAAAAGCACGTACTTACATACGTATATATGAATATCAAAATTATTATCATTTTTTCCGCAACAGTAGGTCAACTGTTTTGCAAACAAATTATAGATTATTATTATATTTATGTTAAACAAAACGTGCCTCGGTTATCATGTATTTTATTACACGTATATAAAAACGACTTGAGAATCCAGTGTCTTTGAGTGTCCATTCAAGTAAAAATGGGGCCTCCTCGAGCTGGGGTTGCCAATGATTTTTGAGAAAAAAAACTTATAGATAGGAAGGTTCTTTATGCGATTGGAAGTAAACGAACAGACGGGTCCTCTGATGGTAAGCAATCACCAGTACCCATGGACACTTAGAAGCCGAGGGGCACTACAGATGCGTTGGCGGCCTTTGAGAAAGGAGAAGGCTCGTTTCTTGCAGTTTTCTAAGTTATATTTGCCTGGAAACGCTACAGCTGAGACTTAAGTACAGAGAACTGAATCACGTGGACAAAAACACACGTGAAAACCGCACTGTAGACGATCTCCAACCATCGAAATTACATAAAAGGTAAGAATTAGCCTATGAACTAGAAAAAATAATATATTTGTCGGGGAAAAAAGCAATTTCTTATATTTAACTGTTTATTTACTTAAATAGATTTATTTGTGCTTTGAGAATAGGCTACCAATTTTGTTGTTTAAAAATTTTATAACTACTTTTAAAATATTAAAGCACACTGTTTACATTTTTAAAAAAACGATAAATCAGTTTTTAATCCGCATATCGGTAATCACTGAGTAAAAACGGAGGTCACAGGTATAGAGAGTAAGTAAGAAGTATTATTCAAATAAAGTATTTTCATATACTTTATTTCGACGCAAAAGTATAAAGCATATCCTTACATATTATAAAACTAAGTCCTCTGTACCATCTGTCTGTTCGCGATAAACTGGAAAATTATTGAACAGATTTTGTATTTTTTTTTTTAATATCAGGGCGGGACAACGTCCGCTGTCCCGCTTGTTTATCAATAAAATAAAGACAACTTAAAAAAAATCTACTCTAAAAATTCACCAGAACGTCCTTGACTATACTTAGGCTCCTACCTCGTCTTAGATTGTCATAAAACTCCCAATATCACCAATATCCATTACATTTCCTATTCGATCTTAAAGTTTTCTGGTGTATCTTCAAAACCCGAGGACCAATTTTAATGAAATTATAACGAAATTCCCTTGAAAATATCCCTTTTCCTATATCCCTTTTATAGCTAACTAGCGGGCTCGGCAGACGTTGTCCCGCCCCGATTATAAAAAAATCCTGGACAAATTATATACCAAAATGTTCCTCATGAATCACTTTACCCAATGGTGAAAACCGCATAAAGATCCGTTCAGTAGTTTTTGAGTTTATCGCGAACAGACAGACAGACAGACACGATAGGGGACTTTGTTTTATACTATGTAATGATGAAAGTTCGAGGTACTAAATATTTAGAAAAAAGTGGAGGCAGTCATAAGTATTGCGAACAGAAGTGAAAACCTTAAATAATGAAATAACTGTGTTCCTTTTTGAATTACTAAATGTTTTTGTAAATTGTTAACATTAGTCCGATTTTGTTCATCTATTGACACTCCGAGCGATAGTTATATATATATATAGAGTTCATTAACCAATCAAATATACGATGGGGTACGCAAACTCAATATAAAATATCAATATTACATCTACACAGCCCGGTATACTAAGCGTCGCTAGTCTGACGAAAGCGTAATACGTCACGAGCGTGTCAAGGTCATCGGTGATACGAACCCATAAGTTTTTCCACGTAAAAAATACAGCCTTTTTGAAGTCTGTTAAAAATAAAACAGGGTGAGTTAAATTATGGTTGGCAACTCTATATCGAGCAACGATATTGAACTACGTTTGATGAACTCATTACCATCTGATAATTAAGGACAGTTATAATAATGGTCGCCTTGTTACGTTATAGATATAATTAATTAAAATCCTGTCCATACTTATATACTAATATTATTATTATTATTTTTTTTTTTATTTCATAGCATGCAAGCGAACAGGCTGGTCACCTGATGTTAAGTGATCACCACCGTCCATAGACACTAGTAACATCAGGTGAGTCGCAAGTGCGTTGCCAACCTGTGTTTGGGAGGAGGAGGAGAGGGGACGGGAAGGAGGAAGGGAAGTGGGCCTCCGGCGCTCTCACTGACCGAACGAAACGCAACAATGCAAGCATTGGTACTTCACGTCGATGTTCTGTGAGAGGGTGGTACTACCCCGGGCGAGCCGATCCATTCATGCTGAAACTAATAATAGCTACAACCTGGCTCTACCACCTTCAAAATTATATATATTGCTGTTTTGTATCATATAACAATTTTTAATAATAATAGGACAGTAAAATATTTTTTGTTGTTCGTATCGTGACTTTCAGTGTGGTGCGTGTGAGAGTGTGTGTGAGTCAACAGGTCATAAAAAGTTAAGCCTAAACGAAATTCATAATACTAAGGAAACCTTTACAATATACAATATGACTCTACTAAAGTGCGAAAGAGCGAGAAGAAGATATATATCACTTTAAGGGTTAAGTAGAGAACTTTAATACTAAGAAGTATCAGAACGTATGATACGAAGATAATTTTAAATTAATACAATTTTGTAAATCAAACCCAAAAATAACGTACTCTATAAATCCGCATGAGTCAGAATTTTTTAAGCGGGCCATTAAAAATCGACTATTCGATTTTGATATATCTATGAGCATATTTTGGTAGCTTTATAGGTTGAAAGTAATACCCTAAAATGATTTTTGAAAATTTCAAAATTTCAAAAATTTATGATCGAGTAAAAATTTCGAGTACTTTTTTTTTTAATTAAAATATATCAGTGAATGATTGCTGGATTTTAATGAAAATCGGTTTGTATGCTAAGGAATAGCAGATGAATAGAACAAAAATAATTTACGTAAAAAATAAAAATGTTTATAATTAATTAGTTTCATAATAAACAAATGGTAATTTAACTAACTTCTTTCTTTACAGATTTTTTAACTTTCATGACAGAACTTTCGCAATAATAAATCTGTAAAGAAATAAATTCTAAATTTTAATAAATATTTAATAATGTCATTTATTTTTAAAGTTTTATTTAGCCTGGAAAATTGCAGAAGGTAGAAGTATGTTCGGAAGCTCGGCATAGGAGCAGCGCTCGGCGTAGCACGTCCGCCTCGGCCGCTGTCTACCACATTCAATTGTTCATATCTTTTTCCTGGTAAGAGAGCACTAAAATTTTCTTGTGCCATCATTTAGGTAATAGTTCAACGAATATTTTTATAAAAAAAATGTTTTCTACAACACCGAGAAGTTAGTTAAATTACCATTTGTTTATTATGAAACTAATTAATTATAAACATTTTTTTTTTACGTAAATTATTTTAGTTCTATTCATCTGCTATTCCTTAGCATACAAACCGAGTTTCATGAAAATCCAGCAATCATTCACTGATATATTTTAATTTAAAAAAAAAAGTACTCGAAATTTTTACTCGATCATAAATTTTTGAAATTTTGAAATTTTCAAAAATCATTTTAGGGTATTACTTTCAACCTATAAAGCTACCAAAATATGCTAATAGATATATCAAAATCGAATAGTCGATTTTTAGTGGCCCGATTAAGAAATTCTGACTACATACATATCAACAGCTTTTTTTTCCAAAAAGACTAAGGCTTTGTTATCTTAATAATTCATAATTATTCTTTGTTTTGTTTAAAAGGTCATGTCCGAAAAAAAAACAGCGTATAGGTCACGGATACACGATCGCGATCAAATACGTCGAAACCGACGGACACGCATAAAGTAGATTTACGGACTTATCAAAAATTAAAATCACCAATAACGCATAATTTATTTTGTGTCAATATTATTTGGTTTACAAATTTCGTAAATAATTCAAATTTATTCGTAAAAAAAAAACTTGAGCAATAAAGAATTAATTCCTTTTTTATATTTTTTGATTGATTCGAGATAATATGAATATATTTTTTTCATGATTAAAATATTAGTGCTTAATTTAATTAGGACGGAAGCAGCGAGTCTTAAAAATCTTTTAGTTTCAGTTATTGACATATTTTAAACCTTTTTTTATACAAAATATATTTAGATTTACGATTTGAAATTTATTGCGGTATTATATTTCAAAGCCTAGATTTGCTAAAGATAATATTTTTTTATACAGAAACATAAATTATATTATATATAATCACCATATATAGATAGGCGTACATTAAAGAGTTGGGTACCATATTTTACTTTGTTTTTCAACCGATTTATTATTATTTTTTTGTTTTATAGCTATTGATGAACTTCAGTGAAGTATCGTCTGGAAGGCTTCCTAGGTGGATTGCTTTATAGTAAAGCAAATAATACACTAAAACTTAATCTATACAACAGACATACTACTAAAAAACTCACTTTCAAATGGTTACATTCACAAAATTACACAAATACAGAAAAATTATTAATACCACAATTTAAATTGTAATTATAATTTCGGTAGGTAGTTCAAATTATATAAACAATTCATTTATTACTATCATAAAACACTCTTGTCTCACTCGGAATACTGTGTTACATAATAATCTCACATATTTAGTTAAGTTTTTATTTATTACATATTTTTGTTACTATTGTTGCTTACTGCTTTTTTGCGTCCTACTTGCATATTACTCTTTGTTACATACCGTTTGTTGTAGGTCTCACTATATGAAATTGTGATATCTGCGATACGGCTTGTAACCAGTGCAGATATCAACATTACTTGTAAATTATTTACACATTGACTTGGAATATTAAAATATATTATTATCTATACATATAACAAGAATGTAAATCTAACGTGTCTGTACTTTTTCGATTTTCATGAAAATACAAAAACAGACAGACATTTCTAGAATTGACTGAAATGTATTGTATAACTGTATATAACTATACATAACTATATATAACTGTAACAAGGCCAAATTTGTACATTAAATATTTTTTGAAAATTATAATCGGGGTAGACTTTACTATCGCTATAGAAGCCAAAAATAACCCTTTTAAAATTTTAGTTTGTCTGTTTGTCCCTGTGAATACGCATCACTCTGAAAGTACTGAACCGATTTTGACGAAACTTAGCACAACTACCAACTGGGTATATGTTTAATTGAGTCCCTGAATAGTCTGGATTTAAAAATACAATTGAAACCTGTAATAACCGATTTGGTGCAGACGAAGTTGTGCGGGTCAGCTAGTTCTTAATATATGTACTGACCTTGTGTTATTTGGCTATACATTTTGTAATATTGGTGGTATATTACGTAATATAGTTTGGTTATTGTGCACAAGTGAAGTGGATGGAAAATAATACGATGGAGCATGGATTCAGATTTGCCACAAAAACTCCCTCGAAGGTTCTAACAAGACGGCCACCATCTTGTTCTTGTTTGAAATGATCGCAAAGTACTCGTAATATTATTAACCACTCGACAATAGCAGTAACATTCAGTAGATTTTCTTCTAATAAAACACGCTCAGTTGTACAATTTATATCGTTTTAGATTACTTAATTGTTTTGTCTGGAAGCAAAAACAAGCAATTTTGTTTATACTGTTAGTTGTAGGCTACGGCCAAGTAAAAATATCGAAAATTAATTAAAAACTGATAAATATTCAAGCATTTTCCGATAGTCTCAATTCAATGTAACATAATGTTTCGTATTATGTCAAAGGACGTGGTTTTGTTTTTCTGTTTGATACAAAAATTACCATAATTATTTTCAAATTTTATACAAATTCATTTATTTATTTATGAAGTTTAGTAGATAAGCCTATAACTATAATATGTTAAACAGGGATTTTAACATATGTTACAACTATAATTAATTTTTAATGGAGACGTGTCCTTTACCTGTAACATAAATCAGTATATATCGTTTAAAACTAAACGCTATCCGCGTCTGTCTATATGTTCTCTTGGTTTTTCAAAACTACGTTACGGATTTTTATATAGTTCACACTATCGTTTGGATGATAGCTTCCTGTACTTATATGTATATAATACATGCATATTATCTTTACATAGTGTATAATGAAGTCACTTCAGCTGTCTTTTTTTTATCTCATAGCAGGCAAGCGTACAAGTGGGCACACCAGGGGAGTCGAAAGTGCGTTGCCAGCCTGTGTTTCGGGGAAAGGAAATAAACTACCAAAAATAAACAAACATTTACCAAGTTATTTTATACGATACAGTATGATTGCTTATCTAATTAAATACATTACATATGTTGTAGATTAAAGCTGCCCTTAACAGTATTTAATTAAAATGGATATCTACATTGCATCCGTGCGAAGCTGGGACGGGTCGCTAGTATTTATATAAAGTAGTGCAAAGTCAGAGTATTGTAATGAAGTAGTAAGAAGTAAGGCTTGCACTAATAACGCTGGTTAAAACTGATGAAATACATCACAACAACATGAGCTAGTGCGTAGCATTTAGTTACGTACTCCTACTGCTTCCCTCGGAAGCTCTTCTAAGTACCACCTGTTAAAACTAATTTCAGTAATAATAATTACGCAATTAGAGCCTGTAAGCAATTTAACATACTCGACAAAAGTTTTGATTTCTTTCATACTAGCTTCTCCTTGCGACTTCGTCCGCGTGGAATAGGTACTTTGGGCTAACGCCAACTTTAACTTCGATATTTTTAAGTAAAACATACGTTAACTCAGATTTTGAAACATTCTTCATTGGTGCTCCACTCCTATTAGTCTTAGCGTGATGATATATAGCCTTCCTCGATAAATGAGCTATCTAACACTGGAAAAAAAATTCTAATCGGATTAGTTGTACCTGAGATTACCGCGTTCAACCAAAGAATAATAAAAGCCCTCCAACTTTATAATATTAAGTATAGACTGCTGTTTCCTCAATTAAATATAAATTAACATCTCTATTCTCTCGTAAAGTTTCTACTCTTTCGAAGTATTGCTATCAGCTTCTTTCTTGAATAATATATTTCTATTTGTGAAGACTTGTAAATAGCCTTCAATGTAATCTACACTTTGTTTTATAATATTAATTGAGAAATAAAAGTTTCGTACTACATGGAAACATTTTTTTGAAAAAAAAATAATACAACAAAAAGCCAACGTCACATGTCTCAGGCGGTCACCCATCCAAGTACTGACCGCGTCCGACGTTGCTTAACTTAATCGGACGAGAAACGGTGTTTTCTACACTACCCGACACAGTGTTTACGTCCACCACTTTTCGTCACACAAAAAGGTTGCCGATCAGATGTTCAAAACCCTACCAGAAGACGTTTCACTTCATAATATCCTGTCATTTAATTAGAATCACAAATCAAACAAAATAAATAAAACAAATTGGTTTCATCGCTTTGATCGTTTGTAAATTATGTTTTGAATACAAGCAGTACTGGGTTACATATTATAACATGCATATACCTGATACATGAGTTGATATTTTTATTTTTAATTGTAGTGTAACTTCGTCCGTATGTGTTGGAAATTCGTCCATGTTTGTTTGTTCTGCGGGCCTTGTCAAATAATCAGCGTTGTGACGTTTACATTTGCAAACCCGTAGCCTTATGCTGAGACAAAGACCTTTTGACGTGATAACGTCTTATAAATCAATAAACGCCGACTGCACGCACGAAAAAGCATGACTCATTGTCACGTTCCGTCTGGGCCGAGCGTGCAAGCGAGAGAGCGGAACAAGCGATATAGAGGCGCGATCGGTCAAAACGTTCGGCTTGTGACGCATCTATCTATATATAGAATAATTAATAAAAGTATGCAACTTTTCATCAATGTTTTCTTATGACGTCATCACGTTAAATTATCGTCCTTAAACCGTCTTTACAGACAACCAATTTATTTACTCATTACAATATTTAGTTATCTCTCTTGAATTACTGAAGTGAAGCTGCTTATGGCACGGTGGGGAAAATTTTTCATTACGCGTTAAACGTAAGGTACGTATGTATTTGTGTGCATGTGTATATGTGTAAATATGTGTATGTGTCTGTCTGGATCTAGTAGTATACCAAAATGAGTGAATGTATAGTAAAGCATTACGAGACTTTGTATAGTATATAGTTTATGAGCATTCTCGTATATATATAATTCAATACATGTAGGCGAATGAAGTTCCACTTACTCCGCGTGCAGACACACTGACACACGCAATGTTCTTTTTGTGTATATACTTGTAAATATGTGTTAAATGTGGCAAATAAATGCTCATTAATTAATTTCATGTAACATAGGAATATAATGTAAAAGCAGATGAAGTTACGGGAGCGCGCTAGTTGGTTTTAATTTTTTTTTTATCGGCCAAAATATAATGATGGTTAAGTGTCAAGTAAGTAAGAAAAAATCATACTATTTAAGAGCTATATAGACATGGACTGTATAAATTATGAATGGTATCAGTATTTAAAGAAAATAACATAACCAGAGTCGCTGGTGGCTGCTAGTTATACATCACAATATAATCATATGTATTTTTCGCAAATTTATTTTTTCACATACTTGAAATTTTTTTTTTTTTTTGGTAACCAATCTTTTAGATTATTACTGCCATTGTCGAGTAGTTAATAGTATTACAAGTTCTTCTACCATTCCATTTTTGGCAACCACTCTTCTAGTAGACTATTACTGCCATTGTCAAGTGAGTATCGATATTATAAGTTACTTGATATAATTTCAATGAACTAACAAGATGGTGGCCATCTTGTTAGAACTTTCCATGGAGTTTTTGTGGCATCTCAGAATTCATGGTCCGTGGTATTATTTTCCATTCAGTTCACTTATGCACAATAAACAAACTATCTATATATTAATACGTGAAGCCAAATCTTTGTATCCCTTTTTGAAAGAAATGCGCGAACGGATGAACGTGAAATTTGGCATAGTTAAAGTTTATGTGGAGGAGAAGTGCAGAAAGCTATTTATTTTATATAAAATGCATTATAAGTACATTAAATTAATTAAAATATGCATTACTCTCACTACTGCTCCAATTTTACACAACATATACACACATGTAAATAAAAATGACATTGACATGCGTCAATAACGGACTTCAAAAAAGTAGTAATAATATTCGTCCAATAAGACAGGCGAAGGAATTAATCCATACTGCCAATTCTGAAGTTGTCAATATAGGTATTTCTTATGTATCCTTTAACCAATTTTCTGCACTTCTGAACGTGAAATTTGGCATAGTTAAAATTTATATGGAGGAGAAGTGCAGAAAGCTATTTATTTTATATAAAATGCATTAGAAGTACATTAAATAAATTAAAATATGCATTACTCACACTACTGCTTCAATTTTACACAACATATACACACATGTAAATAAAAAAGACATTTTGACATCCGTCAATAACGGACTTCACAAAAGGTTGCGAAGGAGGTTGCTATGCTCGACTGTATGTATTTTTTAACCGACTTCGAGAAAGGAGGAGGTTACTACGTTCGGTTGTATGTATTTTTTTTAATGTATGTTAATCGATATCTCCGCAAATTATGAACCGATTTTAATGATTCTTTTTTTATTTGAATTAGTTATATTTAGCGGTGGTCTCATATAAATTTGAAGAAAATATTCAACCCATAAGGGGGTGAAATATCGTTTATTTGATTTTCACCCACTTCGTCTCTACGAATTTTCGTGAAATTGGAACCGATTTATTATACCCATTACAAACCAGATATATTTATGAACACTAAAAATGGGGAAATAATTTTCTTTACAAAAATATAAACCGCCTTCGATATGAAAACTAATAAGGCATTAAAAAGCGAAAAATAACTTAATTATTAAGTTAACCGTATTAAATAAAAAATATTGATATTTGAACTACCTAATTATATATTTGAAGTCGATGCCATTGATAAAAGAACCCTAATAAGTACAAACTTTAAAAATTCAATGAACTATGGTCGAATGTCGACCACTGGGCGCCCACTAGTATTAAATAAAACACCACCAATTTTACACAATATAGAGTCAAGTAACGCAAGATTATAAATACAAAATAAAACCCACTACATGACAAACCAAAATCCCACCAAAAACTCAACTTGATAATTATTCATATAAAACCGGATAAATACGTAATTAATTTATGTAACTTAAACTTCAAGCAAACAGTGAACTTAATGCATGTTTTTATAAACATATAGCATTGAGTAGGCAGATGTAATGATGTTAGGAAAGCAACAAATTCCCACAATCATTGTTACAAAGTTCCCGCGTACCTCTTTATATTCTGTGTAGATGTTGCATAAAATGTATAATTTTGTAGAACATCTATTAAGTTATAGGTGTTGGATTAAAGAATTATACACCGTTAGACAATTTATCATTTACAAGCTGACCCACGCAACTTCGTCTGCGCGAACCCGGTTATTACCAGTTTCAATAGTATTTCCAAATTAAAAAATCTTAAAGTATGTAAAAAAAAAATCTTAAATAATCGTAGAACCCGATTGTAGTATCACCTTTCGGGTCCAATTGAGATAAAAACTATCCTATATAGGTATATTAGCGAGAAATGTTATTCCAGTGCCCTCTGGAATGCTCCTGTGCCCGTTTACTATTCTCGTAGGGCCAGCGGCAGGAACAATGCAATAATTTTACCGGCTTATATTATTTTACATTATCTTCTCACTAACTTCATCAATTAACATGCTGTAACATGTAAGCTTTATCTGTACTAAAATATCATTCTGATTAAAAAAAAAATATTTGTTAAGTATACGTGGACCTTGTATCCAAATTTAATCTTGAAAAAGTTATTTTGCTTTTGACATAAAAACCATCATTTTGGCTGAGATATAGAACTTAGATATACAGTATCGGTTTTTTGTAAAGTTAAAAGTAATGAATATTGTTGCTGTAGATTTTAGTCCTTTATTTTAAACCGTTCAAGCAGTACATGCCATATTATAGAATTTTTGCTGATTTTAATTGCATTTTTTCTGATTAATTATTGAAAAAATATATTCACTATAATAAAAAGTGGCCTATAGCATTCAGGGATAATATACCTTTTAACAGTGAAAGAATTTTGAATATTGGATTAGTAGTGGCAGAGATT
Source organism: Antheraea yamamai (assembly GCA_036509395.1). Classification (NCBI taxonomy): domain Eukaryota; kingdom Metazoa; phylum Arthropoda; class Insecta; order Lepidoptera; family Saturniidae; genus Antheraea; species Antheraea yamamai. The sequence goes on from AP028450.1 coordinate 11,831,199, forward strand.
ACCCCGAACATCCAAACTCACAAACTTTACCTTTTTATAATGTTAGTATAGATTACTGAGAATAAATATGGTTATTATTAACACAACTAATAACGTATCGTGTTATTCCTACGCTACGGATAACGAATTAATGAATATATAATTATTCTGCTGGCGATTAATCGTTGACTGCTGCCAACGTCGAGAATTATTTGCTGTTATAAAAATCAATTGCCAAATGCATGTAAGCGCAATACTTCAAAATGGCTGCAGCTATTTGTCTAATACTTTTTTGTTGTTTTCAATTATCAGGAAGGTCTGTATGAAAAAAAATGTTAACTTAAAAGTCTTCATATATAAATGTGTGTAATTTTGATAGATTGACGTCCTATTGAGTCGTTACATTCCAAAATGAGCTAAATCCAATTTCAATCGTTCATATAACATGTTTAATTTTTTTTATATTTCCAGTTTTTATACATTGCGAATAATGTTCAATTTTTTCTGTTCATAAGGTTTTCAGTTTTTTTTATTATAATCTTCACATTTGATGTGTACAAAATTTGAAGATCTTGGAAAATAACATAAAATATTAGGAACGGCTAAAATTTAATTTAGCATATTTTGAAATGTAACGACACAATTGTTCAGTTCGGTAAGGGAAGTAGCTGACTTCTAAAAAAAAAAAAAGGGTGTCGGTTTTTCGTGAAGGTGTGCACGCGCATGGCGTAATAAGATAAAAATCTTTTCAAAAATTTTATCTTTCGCCTTCAGGGTGTCCGTTTTTAGAAAAAACGACACTAACAATAGAAAAAAGGTATTAAATACATTGAAAGTTTTAATACAAAGAAATACAAACAACAAATACAAAGAAACAAAATGTTGACTATAGCTAACTTCAGGGTGCCGGTTTTACGTGACGGTGTGCGCGCGCATCGTAAAAATTTACTCTCATTATTTTTCCCTAACGCGCCAACAGAAGTATAACTTCAAAAATTATTAACCCACACTTAAAACAGAAAAGCAAGTAGTTCGTATGAAACATTAAGCGAGTTTCACTGTTATTATTAAAATAAACTCCAAAAACAATAACATCAAGTTAAATATAAAACTGAATTTTATGTAAATCTTATCTGGATGGTTGTTTCACATACAAAACGTTATCTTAGCGGTGAGTGGTTCACACTACATACGTACGTATACCGTCATGTAAACATAACGATTTTTACAACCAGTGTAGCTATATATGTACGCGAAATACTTGATTTTTTGCACATCATAATTTTTAGCGTTTCACTACAATCTCACTTGATGTTAAATTATGATTAAGTTCAATAAACACACTAAACTTAGAGGAACTGGCTCTCAATTGCAGCTGCCGGAACACATACACAGGTGCTTAGCGCTAGCTCTCCAACTTTAAAAGTTAAAAAAGTTTGCAGCTAAACCAAATCTTGTATCTGAATTAATTGTGGCTTGATCTTCTTTTTATAACCTTTACAAACATTAAATGGGTTTAAAATTACTTGTTCTAAATTTTACCATTTTTGCTTCGTCCCTATGTAAAAGCGTAATGCTATGTATGTCAAATTCTACTCACAAAAATTCTCATTCTCTCATTAATGATCTTATTAAAATCACTTCATCAGTTCTGGAGAAAAATGCTTCAAATTTTCAGTAAATCAACAATTTAAAAATAACTATGGTCATCAATCAATATAGATATCATAAATGCATTGTCTCTTTTAAACATGAAAAACCATTTTGTTCTAGAATAGAAGGTTATTTCCGTATTGCGACATTTAAAATTCAAATTGGAATTGTTTAATTCGCAAGTTTTCATTCTTGACCTATTTATCATTACATAGTATATAACAAAGTCCCCTACCGCGTCTGTCTGTCTGTGTGTTCGCGATAAACTCAAAAACTACTGAACGGATCTTTATACGGTTTTCACCATTAGATAAAGTGATGCACGAGGAACGTTTAGGTATATAATTTGTCCAGGATTTTTTTTATAATCAGGGCGGAACAACGTCTGCCGGGCCGGCTAGTACTCAATAATAGAATATTCACAACTCCCTTTAAAGATATTTCCTCAATGATGGTCAATAGAGAAGAACAAAATTAATGCTGGTGAAATCAAAGAATCGATACAAAAGACCGTATGCTTTTACCTCCATCCATTAATTTAGCTGACCATGTAATTTTCGAAAAACGACGCAGCTAAAACTCTTATACAATCCTTTAAGGACCTTGCCATGTGAATTTCACGAATGTACAAATGTTTAATCTTAAATAAGTAATATGTTTCTTATAGGATTGATTAAATTAGAATAAGAAGTAACGAATGGCGAATAAGACTAGATGCGAATGTGAGGAGTTCCGAATAAGAGAAGATTTGAAGAAAGTATAACCTAAAAATTGAATAAACGACTATTTATGAAGCTGATGAAAGTGCCAAATATACCATAAAAGAAATCGAGAACTTATGTAATGTAATCGCAAAAAAATAGTTTTCCAATACCAATATTTTCGTTATATCAATGATTGATAATGTTATATCTTTCGTGATAATCAGGTGGTGTGCGGATGAATTAATGTACTTAATCTTTTAACTTTTTACAACTAGTTCGTTATTTCCTGTAATCTGTAGATACGGGACAAGAACGTTGCTGCTTTTGCATATTATGCCAAGGATGAAATGACATCCGAACTGAATTATGGACTTTGAATCATTTTTGCGACGAAAAATCACTTAGTAATTCAGCTGTCCTTATAAACGTGGATCGTATCGATGTGATAAGAATATGAGCTTATCATTCTTAAACCGACATGCGAGCGTATTGTTTTTTGGTGAATGGTCTACTTCTAACGGATATTTTTTTGTAGAGCTGTTTGTCTTCTTGTTTGACCATAATTCTAGTTTGATCATCATCTCATCTATCAGTAAGTCACGATGTGGTCAATGACGAATTAAACTTAAAAAGATTTGTAGTATTCAAATGTAATATATTAGCTTATTATCCAATAGCATGCGTTTTAAAACTTAAAGGTGGCTAAAATTTACTGAGATTTCTCTTAATAATTAAATCTATATATATAATGAAAATACAGTTCCTTTGATGGACATTTACGACAAAATTACTGAAAGTTTCAGCATAAGAATATGATAATTGGATGCGGAATTTTTCGTAGATAGTTCTAGGCAATTTTTTTTTTTGGTTTCGACTGACCCTTTGCCATTTTTTTAATATCCAACGGACTAGGTTGGAGTCTTCCAATAGTTGAGCCCATGAAGTATTCACGATGACAGTGGAGTTGACTTTAACTCTTCGAATTTCAAACTGTAATCAACTGCTCAAATCAATTCATTAAAGGAACTTAAATTACTTAAAAAATCAGTCGTACGCCTTATATATTGAGTTATCTTCACCATTGGAATACTTAAGAGGATGTTTGTAAAATTCTTATAATACAGAGAAACTGTATACACTTTTGATTTCCTCACGAAGTTTTCCTTCACCTTCAGCCGATAGTGGTACCAATTGAAATTAGTAAATATACGCGAATTCGGATAGGCATAAAGCGAGACATGTAAGTGTTTCACGCACGCCTATCAACGGTGTAAGTAACCTTAGATCACAGTACGAGAGCCCTTATAAGGGACCTTCACCTGCCGAACTGAGCGGATGAAAGTGAAACCAGCCTCCGCTGCCCGTCGAAAAAGTGATGAAGGACCGACGTGGCGATTTTAGCTAAGACATCATTAAATTGCAAACTGTGAAATGGTGTCCGAGATGTTTATCATTCCAAGTGTAAACAGCATAGAAATTTCTTATACGTATTCTAGAAATGAAGTACAATGTAATACGCCGGTTTCGGAATGTTTAGGAAGCAAAAGGAGGTCGGAAGCGCGCTGATAGCAATTTATTTAGATTTCGAGGCCGTTACATTATTTAGGTTGTTTTGTTTTATCAGTGAAACATAATTTCGCGTTCGTAATACATTTTGTAAGTTGAACATATGAGATTAATTATTTACAGTACTAGTAACATTTAATGTTTAAATATTGCAAATATTTATACTCGTCGCTGCCAAGGTGAAGTTGTCAGAATGCGTAATTTAAGGGTTCGACGCTTTTTTTGGTATTCCACTGAACATAGCATCGGGTACAATCCATGTTGTACTCGCATAAGATATATTTGAGGCACTCATAAGGACTAACGATAGAAGTGAAAATTAACAACAATGGAATGTGTTTTTCTCGAATTTTTAATTCAATCATAATATACATTTTTTCTACTTCATAATTTGTAAATTCAAATTATTAACACTAGTCTAGTTTTCACATCTATTGGCACTCTGAGCAATAATTAGACACATTTTTATACAGTTTATCAATCAATTAAACAATATGATGTGCCGTACAAGCTCAAGATAAAATAGGTTGAGGATTTTATAGGTATATAGGTCTAGAGCCACGCTGAAGCTAATAGCATGAATGGGTCGGCTCGCCCGAGGTACTACCACCCTCTCACAGAAAACCGACGTGAAGTAACAGTGCTTGCATTGTTGCGTTTCATTCCGTCAGTGAGAGCGCCGGAGGCCCACCTCCCCTCTCCTTTTCCCCTTCCTCTCCAAACACAGGCTGGCAATGCACTTGCGACTCCCGTGGTGTTGTTAGTGACTATGGATGGTGGTGATCACTTAACATCCGTTGACCCACATGTTCGTTTAACAATATTATTTGTACACAGGCCGTTATACTACGCGTCGCTAGTCATGCACAAGCGCAATACGTCCCGAGCATGTCGAGGTCATCGGTGACGGTAACCCATAAGTTTTTCCCCTATCAAAAATCGCTTAACGTGACTATATAAGTTTTCACTTTAAAAAAATCCAAATCTTTAGACACGTATAAATCAACAGCAATTCAAACGAAATCCAGCCCTCACCAATAACAGAGCGTAATAAATAATACCACAGCAATTACAAACCGAATAAAATATAATACACTCTATACTCTCTATAGAATATATAACATATTCATCATAAATTTTATAACACTTGATTGTAATGTTATTTAAATTTATTTTTACTGATGGAATTCGTAAGCGTGTACGTACAGTCGTCGCATATTATTATTTATATCAATTGAACCGTTTGTAACAGAGTATACTTTGCGATCCTCAGAGAATACACATTTGATCAGCTTTTTATTCTATCTTTAAGTCATGAAGTTATCAAATAACTTCAGATGATTGTGAAGTTACAGCAGTTTATAGAAACATGAACTTGGTTACGTTATATGTAAATCAAATGATATCTAGAGTTCTGCAAAACTACTCGGATTCATTTCGATAAAATTCGTTTAGTTTTACTTTATAGAGACTTGGTCTTTATTTAAAAAACATATCTTCATCTATACTAATATTATAAAGAGGTAAAGTTTGTGAGTTTTGTGTGGTTATAAGGGGTAATATCTGTTATTACTAGTCCGATTTGAAAAATTCTTTCAGAGTTAGATAAGTTTATCGAGGAAGGTTTATAGGCTATATATCATCATGTTAAGACCAATAGGAGCGGAGCACCAATTAAGAATGTTTCAAAATCGGGGTGTTTTTTCCTTTTGAGAGCTTCCGCTGCGTGTTAGCGTTAACTCAAAGTAACTATTTCACGCGGACGAAGTCACGAGTAGAAGCGTTTAATATATAGTTAGAAGTCGTAGTGGTCTAATAATAATGTATAGTTAAGTATTTATACTTCTGGAATTCATATAGTATATAGTTTATGAACATTCTCATATATATCATTTAATCCATATAAGCCGAAGAAGTTTCACTTCCTCCGCATGTACATACTGATACACGCATTTTTTTCTTTTAATTTTACTATTGGCAATCAATCTTCTAATTTATTACCGCCATTGTAACGACTCGGACGCATCGGCCGATGGAGTGAAAGATAGATGCGACACAAGCCGAACGCTTAGACCGATCGCGTCTCTCTATCGCTTGTTCCGCGCTCTCGCTTGCGCGCTCTGCTGCGGCGGAACGTGACTGAGTCACGCTTTTTTGTGCGTTCAGCCGGCGTTCATCGATATATAAGACGTTATCACGTTAAAAAGTACTACTCTCTAGATCAAATATATATGTTAAAAAAGCTAATATTGAATACATTATCGTCATGTCTTTGTAACTGAATAAACAATAGATAAAATAAGTTTATTACATTTACAAATATTTCAAGCGTTCCGCTCTGACTACAAAAACACGTCACTTTAATAATAATCCATAAAGGTGCGTCCTATGCACACCTTAATTTTCTAAAGTCTATACCAGGTGAATGTTTAGACAGTAGCAATTTTTATGGAAGACACTCTGCACTCGATTCTCGTTCTAAATCAATTAAAAAAATAGAGGCTTAATATTTGACCTACTTATCTAAAAACTGACAAAGAATCATTTTTCGAAGTTTTTTTACAAACAAAAGGATTTATTATCCGTTTTATTATCGAAAATTATTAACTCTGGGTCGCCGCTCGCAGGTTTTATCACGTTATTCAACCTTGATTTATTTAAGTTATTATCCTGTTGAAATTCTTAGAACAAAGTTTACATAAGGTTATCTTTGTTGTCTATTAGTATTTGTTTTGATATTATTATTTTATGTGTTAAATGTGACCATGAAGTGCCATATCCTATAATACTGCGAGTGTCTGACCTTTTACTTGGTATATACAAATCAATTGCAGAATGTATGTAAGGGTATTACTTCCAAACGGCTATACTTTTTTGGCTAATATTTTTTTATTCTGTGTGTAATTTTCAGAGAGCCTTACAGTAGTCGCATATGACGTGTAACATCTGACATGTTATCCTACCATGAAATTAAGATGAAATGTGTGTGAAGTCAATTTATTTGCCATATTAATGCTCGGATACATGAAACTAAACTAAGCATGAAAATATATGTAATTTTATATAAGCAATAGTAGCTTAAATCTTGAAAAAAAAATGAATCGAGTATGATTGGATTTTTTTCTCGAACTGACTAGCTATTAGCCTTGCGGCCTCTACAGCTTCACCGAACTACTAAGGCGAGCGCTTAAGGCACTCAGCCGATTTTGTTTAGGTAACATACTCAAAGGTGCACGGCACACCTCGGCTTGGGCTGTTACCGAAAAAATCCCGATCTGACCTAACTAAATTATTCTAAGCTATTCATACATATTTTCATTTGTGAGTCATACAATTGAGATTGCATGATTCACAAACGCGTACGTGTATATCGGAAATGATGATTGGAAATATTTTTTTATCGGATATTTATATCTTTCAAATCGAGGAAACTTTTTTAATAACAACGAAAAATATTATATTGACAGCGACAGGAATTAACCTAAAAGTATGAAAAATATGCGCATTAAAATATTTATTCCAATAATTCCATATTACTTGCATTTTTTTAAGAACGATTAACTTTGTCAGACGCTTAGTAGTAAAGATAATTTTAATATATGTAGTTTACAGATATAAATATAACCTGAGATTTGATACACAACACTGCATAACTGTAGATGAGTTTACATCTGATTCCGCCACCGCGCGCGCTCATTGGTCAAATTATATAGCGCGCGCTCATTGGTCAAAACAAATAGCGAGCGTCCATTGTTCAAATCAAGTAGCGCGCGCTTTCCCGGTTTCCTGTAACACATTTCCGTCCCTTTTCCAAAACCACTCCCATAAAAGAGATCCAGCAACCGAGAGGAAAGATGTTACACATCCAAATCGTGGGAAAAAGTGAAAAAATTCCGTTAAATCTCCCTATAAAGAAGTGAATGACTTAGAAGAGAGATATTCGAAAACAAATTAATAGAACTGACAGATTAACATTCAGTTTTTACGCTGTCATTTTATTTCGTTACTTGATCATTGTGTGAGGCACGCGTGCAAAGCCGGGGCGTATAGTTAGTTCGTAATATTTTTCGTTGAACATATATTTTCTAACGCAAATCATATTTTATACTAGTAATATATTCTGAATTTAGTTATACTCCTATAAAACCCCAAATCCGGGACAGTGTGCTCTAAAACGAGTCATAAATGCTAGTTAAATCCAGTATTATAATAAAGATCTTTGATATATAGATATTAAAGTTCACTGTCCAGTTTACTGAAGACTTTGTATGAACTCACCTATAAAGAGTTAAAATTATAGGCGGTAAGTTAAACTTGGTTTAAGGATCCGTTTGCTAGGGTCAGTTCATTAATTACGTGAGGTGTTTTTGATATCATAACATTTGTCTGTACTCCCTCTCCTCCCACTAAACTCACGTGAGATATTTAAAAATTTGTTTTGAGTATAAATGCGTTAGATTTATTAAAAAGACACAATTTACTTTATTATTTTTACTTTTGTAATATTACGATATATTAATAATAAACAAGTTTTTGTGACCTATTTCTGCATATTTTAGTCTAGAAACAAATTCCATTTTAAATAAATCTGATATTGAATGATTTTTTCTCGAAAACATTTACACGATGTTTGCCGAAATCCCTTCTCTAAACCACGTGAGATTTAGTGAGATTCGGCTTGACCCCCTCCCCATTTGATTCCGTTACATAACTAATGGATGCCCCTAGAGAGTGCCACTGTCTAAAATGCATTTTAGCTAACAATGGGTAAAAACGCAATAGTTGGAGATTAACTAAATAATAAAAATCAAATTATTAAAAAAAAAGTTGTAATGCTCTAGTGGTTTGACCGGTGAACCCCTGAAGTTCGAACCCCGCCATGTACCAACGAATTTTTCAAAATTCACGTACATTTACTAATTATAATTGGTAACACTATCGGCTGACGGTGAAGGAAAACATCGTGAGGAAACCTGAACCTGAGAAATGTTCTTGTACTACTGTACTACTGTATGTGGGAAAAATATAGAACTGTGGATTTCTCAGAGTTTGAAATCGCCAATACGTCGTGGGCTGGCGTGGTGATTATCCATACCTTTCTTCGGGTAGAGGCCTATAGCAGTAGGTCTCGTACAGGCTGATGATTGTAATAATGAATAAATAATCAACGCAATAAAGACATACATTATTTAAACAATCAAATACAAACATTAGAAACACCGTTAAAGAAAATTACACACGGAATACTTACACTTAAAGACATAACAGCCTCGTCTTATTTATTCTACCCACTTAATTATCGCCTTACTAAATAAAACACCTGTGAAACATCTACATAGTTCGCATATACTGTATGTTTATTGTGTGTTTTCGCGAGGTTCGAACCGATAACGCTATCGGGCGCGTACACACACACACGCATCCGTACGTGTTGAGTCGAAGAAAAAAAAACATAGCGTAACTATAAACACATAGTTGTTGCTAAGTTGCCTAAATAGCTTCGTAAATAACACGCATAGTCTTGTACACAGGACGATTGCTACGTCTTAACGAGATTTCCGTTTAAAGGGAGTCAAGTGAGTTTAGGCGCGTCGAGAAGTATTCTTTTGGCAGGAGATAAATTTATAATTTCGCGTTATGACATGTTAGTAAGCCTGACCGAACGTATTGCGTTTTATTGGGTTACACTAACGACGCGCAGTAGGGGCCTATGTACATGTAATGTTGATGTTTCGCAGCTCATCACACATTTGATTGATTAATAGACTTTATAAAAATGTATGTAAGTAATTGTTACTCCGAGTGCCAATAGATATGAAAACCTAAATTTAAATATTGTGACACTATAACTAATATGAAAATTCAAAAGAGAACACATTTATTTCGTTGTTTTGAATTATCAATTCTGCCGGCAGTCCTTATGACTTTTTGATACCTACAGTGTTTAAAAACAATCTCATCTCATGTTACATAGCGACGTGGTTTAGGTTAGGTTAGGTTTAGGACTGTGAACATGCAAAAACTAGAGGCGACTGCAATTACCGACGCACGCTAATAGGTGCTTGGCGACATATGTTCGACTTGAGGGTGGTTGACTAGCCAGGCAGACTTAGGAAAAGCCTTAACACCATGCTTTGGCTTCATCACGATTATTTCCTTCACCGAAAACTCACACGGACTGTGATAATCTTTATCTTCACTACATATTATAAAACAAAGTCCTCTGCCAAATCTGTCTGTCTGTCAGTTCGCGATAAACTCAAAAACTACTGAACGGATTTTCGTGCTGTCACCAGTAAATAAAGTGACTCATGAGGAAGGTTTGGGTATATAATTTGTCAAGTTTTTTATTATTATCAGGACGGGACAACGTCCACCGTGCCCGCTAGTTATATATATAATTCTTTTGTACGTGTGTATGTGACTGAACTTCTCCTAAACCGTTGGTCAGATTATGATGAATTTCAAGAATGGTTTAGATTCACAATTGCACCCAGTAGTTGTCGCTGCGGTCGGATCCTTTTTTTATTATTTTCAGGGCAGAACAACGTTTGCTGAGCCCGCTAGTATTTATATACGAGTGATCGTTATTGATGCCCTCCTAACAAGCTAGACTTATTTTCTTCAAAATTTTTGATGTGAGTATGAATCCCTGAATGTTTTATATCCACAACTGAACCTGAGTATTGGCGTTCTTGTTTACCCGATTCTAAGATTTTGCTTTATTATCAGGGTAGGACAGCACTAGTTTATATTGATAAAATAATTGATATACCTACTATGATATGTAAAAATAGACGCAATATCATTATGTATACAGACTGTTTATTTTCGACAATTATGTTATAGTTAGCTGTAATCGATCGTAAATTAGGAATAGAGAGATAATATTAGCATATATTTTACGAGTGTTCAAATGTCAATGCATTCAAAAATATTAGAAATGTAAAAAAAAAACTATTAATTTATTAATAATTACCAGTCAATAAAAATTTACCGATCAAGGATATTATTTACATTAATGACAAAATCAAATTAATGTAATATTTTTTTAATTTATATCTTAATATTTTTTAAATAAATTAACATACACACGTATAAATTAGGTTCCTTTGAGTATTGCTCGTTTCTTTTTTATATGGAAATTACACAAAATTTGTTTGTACGGATTTTAATGCTGCATAAATTACAATGTATTACTTATTACTACCTTATTACTTAGTTTATGAAGGAAACTAAAATAAAACTGTATGTTTATATGTGTTTTGAAATGTCATAAAGTTATAGATACTCAGCTTGAAAGATATTATACATTGATAATCAACTTATTCAAGCCGTAGGGCCAGATGGCATACGTATTGAAGTATGGAAGTTTTTAAAAGTAAGATGGATGGATGTGGCTGACTTTATTTTTTAATAAGATGTTACAAGAAGAAGCGATCCCAAATGAGTGGTGCAATAGCATAATAGTACCTATCTTTAAGAATAAGGGTGATGTGCAGGACTGTAACAGTTATCGAGGAATAAAGCTCATGTCACATAGTATGAAAGTTTGGGAAAGAGTGATACCGAGACGAATAAGAGATTAGACTGAAGTGACTCAGAATCAATTTGGGTTTATGCCTGAACTAGCGACAACAGATGCCATTTTCGCACTTCGGTAACTGTGCGAAAAATACAGACGTGTACATAAGAACTTGCATATGGTGTTTGTTGATCTAGAGAAGGTATATAATCGAGTACCTCGAGATGTTCTGTGGTGGGCCTTGAAAAAGAAAAGAGTGCTTGGGAAGTGCCTACAACTTATTCGTGCTATGTACGGTCAAGCTAAAACACACGTTAAGCCCGAAGCTGGAGTTACCGATGATTTCAACGTGGCTGTAGGTTTACACCAGGGTTCAGCTTAAGGCCCTACACCGTCAGTCGACAGTGCTACCAATATAAATTAATGAATGTACGCGAATTTCGAAAAATTCGTTCGTACTTACGTGCCGTGGTTCGAACCTTGACCACTGTGCTTTTTGCCAACATTTACTTATTTACCAAATATGGTTTCACAATTAAAAGAATAAATAAACGCGGAAAAAAATGGAGGCTCTCAAAAGTAAACAAAAACCCCGATTTTGAAACATTCTTTAATGGCGTTCCGCTCTTATTGGTCTTAGCGTGACGACAGCCTTCCTCGATAAATAAGCTATCTAAAACTGAAAGAATTTTTCAAATCCAGTAGTTCCTGAGATTAGCGAATTCAATCAAAGAAACTCTTAAGCTTTATAATATTAGGATAAATTATAAGGATAGAATACTCTTTCAATTAATTTGTATTTTTTATTTATAAATTTGTATAATAAGCTTAATTCAAATAATCAATTTCTTTATTATTTTTAGAACGAAGTTCCTTAACGCGGCTTACGGGTACTATGTTCCTTACCACGCCTTTAGGTGACGGACGCGGGGGCATCCGTCGCCGCGTAAGAAAGGCCTGAAAAGTTGAAGCACGGTCATCGCCGCCGCTTCCTAAAAGAGGTATGGGAAGAGAATCTTTCTTCCCGAGAGGAGAGTCTCTGCCTAATATCTGCAGGGACCCGAGCGCGTGACCAGGGACGCGGAAAAGCTTGCTAATAGTAATTCCACGACCCTGGCACACAAACGCGCTGAGCGGCCAGTGGAGTTACTATGTTCCTTACAGGGGTCCCTCGACCGCTCTTTTTTTATATAATGCAAAAATATTAGTTATAATAATATATTTTTTATAATTTATTATTTTTTATTCATTTAGTAATATACGATGTTATACCTTGCCTTCTTCAAATTTCTATTCGAATAAAAATAAATAAAAATTCGAATACTTTGCAGCTATTTCCCCGACTATATTTTAGTTCACCCGCACAAGTAACTTATTGTTACATATTTCATATACTATCGTTACCTTAACATTATTAAAAATTAGCTAGACGCGCGACTTCATACGCTTGAAATTATTTGTTTACTTCTGAAGTTTCTTTTTGCACAACGGTTGAATTAGTATGATGGGGGCATGTACAGAGAGCTTGCTTACTTACTTAAACCACGTACCTCTGGTACCTCTGGTAGGTACCACGTACCTACACACGACCTACGTCCGCAACACGTAGCGCCTGAAAATCAGCTAATTAAGGGTTATCTATTGATCTTTTTTCAAACTGTATTGACCTGAACAAAATAGTAAAATTTAAATCAACAAGATGTCTTTTTTTCCAAACTTTTTTTCGCAAAGAGATCATTTGGATTGGCGTAAAGGGAGAGAGGGGTGATCGCAATTTGATACGATTCAGTACTCACTCCTTTGACGTGTTGCATGACCATAATATTAAGTCACCACGATTTGTTAGTACTGATATAGATACAACTCAGAGAGTCGTGGTAATTTCAAAGTCCGTTAAATGTCTTAAGATTAGCAATCACATGCATGACAAAATTATCGAACGATTTGTTTGCAGACTCCTTCTCCAACAAGATGTCGTAAGCTAATTTTCATTAGATAAAGCCTACAATCCCAAAGTATGGTCAAGTTACATGTGTAAATACCATGAAAGTACGTCTAATAGTTTTCTACATTAGTGTGTTTAAGCGTACGAACAGTGTTTTTAAAAATCCACTTAATATGATCTGCTACACTATGTATTTTCCGTAATTTGTTTTTGGGGAATATTTTCAATTTACAGACACGAAGGTCCTACATTTATATAGTATAGATATATATAGAAAAAGATGCCTGAGTAGTCCGAGAGTGCAATTAACAAGAATAAATATAAGGTGGTAGAGCCACGCTGAAGCTATTACTGGTTTCAGCATGAATGGGTCGGCTCGCCCGGGGTGGTACCACCCTTGTACAGAAAAACGACGTGAAGTAACAGTGCTTGCATTGTTGAGTTTCGTTCGGTCAGTGAGAGCGCCGGAGTGTGGTGTGTAGTGTGGTTTTCATATCTATTGGCACTCGAAGCGATAATTATATACATTTTTATAAAGTCTACTAATCAATCAAAGGTATGACAAACTGCAAAATATCAATATTACAGGTACTAACCGTAGCTAATTTAACGCAACCCACGAAAGCGCAATATGACCGTTCACGTTTACTAGCATGTCATAACGCGAAATTATAAATTAAAAATAGCGCTCGATGCGGCTAAAGAAGTTTTCCAAATATACGTAAAAGTCAATATTGCAAAAAACGACAGCTGCGCACCTTTGTCTCTAGTATAAAACTTTTATCGATGATTCGTACCTTATTAACGGTACTTTGTTATAACGCGACTATGTAAACGTCAGTTTTTGAAACTCATTTGCGATTTTAGTCTAAATTCGTATGCCTCTTTAGTATACGTAAGATGTGTGTCGTATTTATTAACGGTGAATAAAATGAATTACCGTTTATTAACACTCCAGTGACGATTAAATCACCTACTGACACTTTGTATTAGACGTTATATATTTTTTATATTGTTCACTACATGTAGTAAGAACGTACAACAACAAAATTGCGAAATATCTCGTTCACGTTTTTTTTATATACTATAGGACTAGTTTCTGCTCACAGCTCCGCCCGTGTTAATGCAGATTTGACCTACCTTTGGCAAGCAGTACTTTTTCTGGATGTTGTCTGTACTAATAGCCTATTATGGGTGTATTTTATTCATAATCTTGTGTTATTTGGTTCTATATCTATACATATAATAAGAATGTAAATCTAACGTGTCTGTACTTTTTCGATTTTCGTAACAAAAATTGTTGCATGGGTCTAGGAATAAGTAACAAAATACATTTCAAACATTTTAAAAAATGTCTGTCTTTCTATCTGTCTGTCTGTTTGTATGAACACGCATCACTACTACAGCACTGGGTTCACAACAAAAACTCAGCAAAAGAATCATAAAGCATATCTTCGTGAGAACTCAGTTTTTATTTCATTAAAGTCGGTCCACTCTGTCATAAGTTATTGTAATTTTAATGACAACGCGACTTAGTACGAGAGAAAAGTAGATAAGTGAATGGACTTAATACATTTAGATGACTTTATTAGTCACTGTTTTGTTACATTAGGTTCCACGCGGACGGAGACGCGGGCACAGCTAGTGCTATATAAAAATAAGGTTAAATTTTATCTGTTCAGTTTGAATTTCGATACTCAAACACACAAACTTGTATACAATAGAAAGAGAAACAGAGAAAGGGGTCATTCAAGATTTAAGTATTTATTCCATGATTTGCTAATTTTTGATGACATAAGGGTTGGGTGCGTCTGGATTGTGATTACATCAGCAATATTTAACCGGAACAGATTTGAAAATATTAATATAAATGTTTACATCATCATGGGAAGTATGAGCATTGCTTACTTTTGCTGAACAGGGAGAGAGGGGTGGTCAGAAATTAAAAAAAAATAATCTTACGCAATACTTGAACGGCCCCAAAGTCGCATTAAGGGAGCGTAACGCTTTATACTTACGTGATGATTTGGACCGGTCAACTCCTACCGCACAACACGTTCACGTACTTCGTTCCATAAAAATGATATCCCCTTGTAATATAAAAGTTTATTTAACTACAATATAACGAGCAAAACCGCAGACAAAAGATAATTAGGAATACAAAGATGTAAATACTGTAATAACAATTAATAGTAGAGATTGGAAGAGGAAAAAATATTGTATCAATTCACTTGGCATAAGAATGACAATAAAAATGTATAGAAATTATAATCTGCATAGTTTATTCGTTTAACAATAACAATAAAATATTGCCTTAAAGCAACTATTATAAGTAAATGAGTTACTTAATTACATACGAGTTTATCCTCATCGCTTAAATTCATAAAACTGGTAACTCCGCGTTACCCAGTAAATTTATGATTTATGTCTATGACACTCGAGATTCGTCACGGTGGTTGGGAATTTATTAGAAACTGGCAGAAATTCCCAAGAACCATTTAGTAATTATTTGTTAACTAGCGGCCCGGCGGACAATGTCCCGCCCTGATAATATAAAAAACCTTGACAAATTATATACCAAAACATTCCTCATGAGTTACTTTATCCACTGGTGAAAACCGCATGAAGATCCGTTCAGTAGTTTTTGAGTTTATCGCGAACAGACAGACAGACAGACGCGGTATTGGACTTTGGTTTATACTATGTAATGATCCAAAATATATTGTATCAATATTTCCTTCATACACTGTGTCGATGCAATTGTGTAAACCAATGGCTTCCAAACTTTGTTGTCTCGTAAACCCCTTACCAATTTTTACTGTATTCAGAAGAAAAACCCTCTATCTTTTGAATAGTTTTGCATCCAACCACAAAGTGAATAGCATGCTAAATGATATTTATTAGAAAAACCGGCAGACATTTCCAACATTTTAAATTTAGTAATTACTGGTTAATCCAAAACGTAATACAGCAGTTTTTCCTTCATATTTTGTTTCGATGCAATTGTGTAAACCAGTGGTTTCCAAACTTTCCAAACTTCATCATCCTTCGCCATTACGACCACTGTGCTACCAAACGTTCTCAACGAGAGAGCTTCATGGAGTTTTTGGCGGGTTCTTGGAATGCCATGTAGTGGTATTTATATTTTATCCATAACCTTGTGTTATTTGACTCTATATTGTGTAATATTGGTGGAGTTTTACGCAACATAGTTTGGTTATTGTGCACAAGTGAAGTGGATTGGAAATAATAATATGGATTCAGACTTGCCACAAAAACTCCCAGGAAAGTTCTAACAAGATGGCCACCATCTTGTTAGTTTATTGAAATTATATCAAGAAACTTGTAATACGGTTACTCACTTGACAATGGCAGTAATAGTCTACTAAAGGACTGGTTGCCAAAAATAAAATTGAAGAATAGAGGTCTCTATGTTGCATCCCTTATAGAAGATATATATCCCTTATAGAACTCTATTAATACTAAAATTAAAAAATTAACATAGCTAACAATTAATTTAGATAGAACATATGGTTCTCATGACTAAATAAACCAATTTTTAAGAGAACATAGTCGAAAGCATCGTCTAGTGTCAAACAAATAAATAAATAAAAAACAAAATAATAAATTGCATGCGATTTGAAGTTATTATTTAATTAAAATATCAATCAATATGTATAATAAGGTGTTTTATTTATTTATAGTTATTTTATACAATATTAATTAGTGTAAATTCGATTTACTGTTGAAAAAAATAATCCTATCAAAAATATGAAATGAATAAAATTATAAACTCGTCTATTCATAATTTATTAATAACATTTGCATTTAATATCAAAAAATTCTGATTATAGTTTTGGTGTTTGTCAATAATTATATTGAAGAACTAGCTGTACCCGCAGCTCCGCACGCGTTTTTTTAAATCGTATTAAAGAATTATAAAATTGTGAGACTATGTACAATTATAAAAATGCTCTTTAAAGACAGTTGTAAGTATGAAGCGCACACCACTAAAAGTAACATGTAACGTGTACATTAGATATATAAATACTAACAGCTTGCTAAATGAAGTTGGTCATCAGCAACTTATTTGGAACCTTAACCCACCATATAACTACCTCAGTGCTCACTTACACTGTATAAGGAACTAATGAAACTATAACTTAAAATATTATTATAAAGATTTACATTTACGTTACATTTAATATACATTGCCATTATTATAATTATGATTTTGTGACTATACAAAAAATAAACGCTTATCTGTTCCGCATGAAATTGTATTATGGAACCCTTTACGTAATACGTTTATAATCTAAGATCTTATTAGGAAGACCTTTATATCATTAAAATTATCAATAATTATAACGTCGAATTGTAAACAATAAGCTGATAATTATTTCTCTTATTAAAAATAAAGAATGAGTTGAAATCTTGCTAAATTTCATGCAGACAAAGTCGCGGGTAACAGCTAGTCTAAAATAGAATAACCACAATTACTTTTTATTAGATTCGCTATCTACCAGTGAAAGTCCCGTGAAAATCGATGTAACCGTTTTGGTGATAGCACAGCGGGCGAAGCCACGGTTAACAGCTAGTATAAACTAAAATTGCTTAAATTACTTTTTGTAAAGCCAGCTATATGCCAGTGAAAGTCTCGTTAAAACTGGTCTAACTGTTTTGGAGATAGCATTGTGGGCGAAACCACGGTTAACAGCTAGTATAAACTACAATTGCTCGAATTACTTTTTATAAGATCAGCTATCTGCCAGTGAAAGTTATGTGAAGATCGATCGAATCGTTTTGAAGATAGCACTGCGGGTGAA